>JACGDI010004513.1:116179-131857 GCA_014898725.1 Jacaranda copaia
GGTTAAAAATATCCTACTCGAACGGAAAAAACCCGATTGGGTAGGGTCGGGTACCTCCATACCCGAACCCATTGCCCAGCCCTATTTAAAACACATTCGATCCAAATAACATATATATCTTTTCTCTCTCTCTTTCTATTATTATTATTATTATTATTATTCCTTTCCACTTATAATATACTAAATATAATTATTATTTTTTCAACAATATATTCAAATATAAATTTATTTTCATCCTATTTTCCCTGAAGCAACGACCTCTGTTTGTCGGCACTGTCCTTCCCTTTCTTTTTTATGTTGACTTGGGCACTGTAGTGCGGTCATCGGTTAGATTTCCCCACACTTTCTTCTCATAAATCTGCTGTTCCTTACGCGGCATATCGAGACACAGCAATGCGGTCGCCGGCATCTGCTGTTCCTTACGCGGCATATCAAGATATAAAATCTGAGAGAGATCTTCTTTAGCTCTGCCATAGAGCTCTTTTCTGTATTAATATCTGCCAAGGGAGTATTCATTTACATCACACGCCTCTTCATATCTGACAAAGTTTTAAGGTATGTTTCCTTTCTTCCATCTATCAAACTGATATTGCATCTTTTTTTTCTTTTAAATTAGTAGAGCAGAATACAGTTTGCACTTTTTTTCACTCTATGTAATATCTATTACTTGCTAAACTACTTGAATCAGATCTTCTACTCCAATATTTCTTGCAAACTGATTGGTTAATGAATTACCCATTAGATCTTCCTTATACCTATTGTTTTGTCTGTTGATCCCACCATTCCTGAGTTTTTAAGGGAATAAGCATTTTTTTAATTTTTCTAATCAAACGCATTCTTGAGCAGAAGAGTAGAGGCCTTATACTCAACTTTCGTGGGAGAGAAAGAAACTGAATTTTGTTACTTGTTACGCCAAGAAACACTTGTTTCCATTAAGGAAAACATAACCTTGGGATATCTGATTTAACTCTCTTTGTATGTTTAGAACTTGAGTCATCCATATAGAGCCAGGAGAACTAGAGTTCCCCTTTTTACCAAGCTCATTAACAACAGAAAACAAACTTGATCATTGGATAGTAGGGAAGAAAATATTTCCAAATCTGCAATCTAGAATCTTCAAGTGAAGATGGAACCTTTTCAACTTGAAACTAGGAAGTAATTACTTCATCAAAGACAGCATCTCTTGACACAATAAACTTATGAGTTGTTTGTTCCATGCATGTTGGAAAAATTCTTAAGTTCAGTTCCTGCTGGATGCACTTGGAACGTGCAGTTCAATCGCTGCTAACAGAATTGCTACATATAGCCTGCCCTTATAGCTTATGGGGCACTTCACTCGCTAGGGAAAAAATAGGGGTAGATGACTGAAAATCCCACCTAGAAATCGCAATTGTAGTCAAAGTTGGAGTTCCCATCCATCTGCATTCTTTTCGTCTCTCATCATATGCATCTTTTGGCCTTTAATTCGCAGCTAACTTGTTTCTTTTGAAGCTTCGACGCATGAAAATGACAAATTAAGCTAAAAATCTGCTTCAACTATTGAATACCTCCATTCATAATTGTGAACTTGAGAAAATTTTGATTTATCACCAGTAACATGTTGGCCATAGCTACAATCTAATATCCATTGCTTTTCAAAGTCGATGGAAGCTTTAGCACATAGGGTAATCGAGATGTTCCGACAGCCTTATATTCGGGAGAAAGCCTTTTTCTTTTTCCCTTTCCTTTCAGCTGTGGGCTATCCAACGCAGCCACCTTTGTTTGTCGGGGCTGTCTTTTTGTGGATTTCCCGACACTTTCTTGTCATAATCAATTATTCCTTAGGCGGCATGTCAAGTGACGAAATCTTATAGAGATCTCCGTTTGCTCTGCCATATCATTTCAAAAGATATTTGATTGAGCGCTTTTCTGTATTAATTTTGGAGAAGGGAGTTGGGAGTGAAGAATCATTCCTTCCGCTATTTATTTATGGGATGGCTAATAGCAAAAAGGTTATATAGAAGAGAATATTCATTTACATCGCATGCATCTTCACATCTGACAAAGTTTTAAGGTATGCTTCTTCCACCTATGGAAGTGATATTGCTGCTTTTTCAAATTAGTAAAGCAGAGTCCTATTTACGCTTTTTTGCTTTTTTTGTTTTTGTTTTTGTTTTTGCAATAGCTATCACTTATTAAAATTGAATGTAAGGCCAATAATCATCGAATTGGTAGTTTAATTGGCTTGCTCCTTAACCTTTTACAAGAAAATCACATGTTTAAACTCATTTGTTGTAGTATAGACCGTAAATCAATGACCTCTGTGGTAGAGGGGCTCAAGTCTCACTAGTATTTTGGTTGGGTTATAGTGACAGGTTCGCTCATTGGACAATAGGTTAACTCAAATTTGACGTTCTATAACAGCAGTGAATTCTTATTGGCCACATCTAAGAGAGGCTGCAACGGTAGTCGCCTTTCCCCACCTTCTTTTCTGTTAAAAGAAAAAGAATGGTCCAAGGCCAAAGAATAAAGAGTGACGTCTTTGTTATGTTGAAACTGCAAGAACAAATAAAAAATCCTATTCACAGAGGACCTTGATCCCTCGGGGGTATCATAGTCTTGAAAGGAACTTCCAACTTCATCAACCTAACTCATCTATTATTTAGAATTACCAAGCCCTAAATCCTGTTAGGGAATTGGGTAAGGGTAGAAGAATTGCTAATTTCTGATTTGCGTTGCCATTCTTGAGTTGACAAGGAAATGAAACAAAATGAAACAAGGGGCAACCAATCCCTATATGAGCTACTCATTGTCTACACTGCTTGAATTAGGTCTTCTACGCCAACATTTCTAGCTCCATAGGTTTAACTCAATCCCAAATGTTAGCTCAAGAAGTGAGGATTGTCCAAAACCATATATAGAGATCATAACTTATTTACTTCACTGACGTGGGACACTAACACACCTCGCGCACGCTCAAAAATGAGTATTTGGAGCCTGGAATAATATAAAATGGGTGGCCAAATATTGGGAACGGGTGGTTTTGATACCATCTTAAAAAATGAACATTAGGCCTAACTTAATCCCAAAAGTTAGCTCAACATATGAGAATTATCCAAAATCATATATAAAAACTATAATTTATTTACTTTATCAATGTGGGATACTAACAAAATTACTAATTAAATCTTCCTTATACCTATACTTTCTTCAAATTTTCGACATCAAGCCAAGAAATCCAAATTTTTTATTTGAAATCTCAAAGAAAATTTCTCTGGAATTTGAGCCTGCTCTCTTTCATCATTACTTGTTATTATTGCGTCATTTACATACAAAAGAACCACAACATATAGGTTTCCGTGCCTCTTAACAAACAAAATTTGATCTGAATTAGAATTTAGAAGTAATGTATTTGCAAAAGCGCAACTACCCGGCAATTTTTCTACACCATGTCCTTGGGCTTGTTTTAACCCATAAATAGCCCTTTTGAGCTTGCACACAATATCTAGATTAGAAGACGATATACAACCAAATAATAGCTCTGTATAAATATCTTTATCGAGCTATCAATAAAGGAAAATATTTTTTACTTCAAGTTTTCACTGTTTCCAACCATAACAAGTTCTTGAAACTAGCACAAATTCACATAAAAGTCATGCAACTTTCCTCATAATCTTGTTCATACCCTTGTGAAAAATCGCGCGCGAGCAGCAAGCGTTGCTTCAATGCCTTTGAACTTTCTGCCGAAATTTTTCAATGGCTTGGACGAACCATCTTTAGAATCAACATTTGCCTTAGGACCATTCTTCTTCTCTTTTCGCCCAAAACTTAGCTTTTTCTTAGCAGGCAAAGCAATGCCTTCGTCATCCATAATCTTCTGGCCATTTGTTTGGCTACTGATTATATGTGAGAATAAGAGATTTTCAAACTCCTCTAAAGATAGCTGTTGAGCCTATCCTTGAATGGAAATAATAAAAGAGCATACTGAAGAATTAACTTAAGAATAAGTTGTCTCTTTATCCCAGCCTAAGAAGTTTTCTCCTGGGGATTGAGAATAATAATTTTAGCACACAAGCTTTTCACCTTTAAAAAAAAAAAAAGGCAATAGAGAGATTATCTTGCCAGAGGAAACAGTAGTGTAATATTGCACAGGCCCAAGAAACTAAAAGCAGGAATAATAACTGTCAAGAACAACTACACGAGGATGACATGAAACAAGAGACATGGAGATGCGCATTCTTTAAAAATCAATTCTTTAGATTTTTATTCATGGGATGATTCATGGCGTAAGATTGATCTAATTCGATTCACTCCATTCAAAGTGGCCTTTTTACATTCCCATCAGCGACGATTCAATGAAATTAGGGTTGAGTGCATAGGCATATGGTACAGTGGCCAAACTCTATTTTGGTGAAACTAGTATAATGTATCCTTCTACATATATTCAAAATAACAATCATCTTGGCTTGCAGTGTAGAATCAAAGAAGGATCGATCGCTTTACCTTGCTACAAAAAATTAAGCAAGGTAAGATGGCAGAGAGCGCCATAACCTTTTTATTTAATCAACTTTCAATATGGCTCCAAGAAGAAGATAAACTGCTTGGAGCACTTGGACAGGAAGTTGAACTACTTCGTGATGAAATGGGGCAAATGAAGGCATTCCTCAGAGTGGCTGATGCAAAAGAAGAAAGTGATCCCCGGGTCAAAGAATGGTCCAGGCAAGTGCGAGAAATTGCTTATGACACCGAAGATGTTCTTGAGATATACATGCTTCGATTTGCCCATCACAATGCACATGGATTTAGTGGGTCCCTAAAAAAAATCTGTGGATCAATGAAAAACTTGAAAGCTGGACATCAGATAGCTTCTAAAATCAAAGCAATTAGATCCAGATTAGAAAATGCTTCCAAGACATTTAGGGACATGTATCCTCCCACCGTGTTTCCTGAATCAACCTCTACCCTTGCCACTAGAAGCAACACATGGTATGATGGTCGAGGAGATGCACTTCTATTGGAAGAAGTTGATGTTGTGGGGATTGAAAAGCCAAAGAAACAATTTCTTGAGTGGCTCTCATCTATTGATTATAGTCTTAAAGTAATTTCAGTGGTTGGAATGGCTGGATTGGGTAAAACCACCCTGGTTAAAAAAGTATACGATGATCCATCAGTGAAGCTGAATTTTCATCACCGTGCATGGGTCACTGTTTCTGAATCATTCAAGGTTGAGAATCTTCTACAAGACATTATTAAGCGACTCTTGCAGGAAGTCAAGCAATCGCCACCCCAAGGATTTGAAGCCATGAAAGCTAATGGTATGAGAGAATTCATTTACAACTTTCTCCAAAATAAGAATTACATAATTGTTATGGATGATATTTGGACGACAAATGCATGGGAAGCAGTTAGATATGCATTTCCAAGAAGTACAACCAATGGTCGCGGCTGCATTATCATCACCACTCGCTTCAATAACATAGGCAATGTTGCTTGTAGTGAGACCAATGGTCCTGTCCATGTGTTGGAGCCCTTACCTGAAGAAGAGTCAAGGCAATTATTTTATAGAAAGGCATTTCCAAGAAACTTAAGCCCTCCTCCTGATTTAAAAGAAATCTCTACAAGCATCTTGAAGAGATGCAAAGGTTGGCCACTTGCCATTGTTGTGATTGGTGGTCTCCTTGCCACCAAGAATGAAAAAATTGAGGAATGGGAAATGTTCAATCGTAGCTTGGGTTTTGAGCTCCAAGGAGATAATCTTAAGAGGATGTGGAAATTACTATCTCTCAGTTTTTATGACTTGCCATGCTATCTAAAAGCTTGTTTCTTGTACTCAAGTATTTTTCCAGAAGATCAAGTGATCCAGAAAGCTATGATAATTCGTTTGTGGACAGCAGAGGGATTTGTGGAGGCAAAACAAGGGAAGACAATGGAAGAAATGGCGGAAGGCTATCTGCATGAGCTTCTAAATAGAAGTCTAATCCAAGCAGTGGGTACTTATGTTGATGGAAGGCCAAGAAAATTCCGTATGCATGATCTTGTTCGAGAATATATTATTTCAAAGGCAGGAGAACAAAATATAGCAACTGTAAATAGTCGAGGAGAAGTACAATTGCCAGATAGAACTCGACGCCTAGCAGTTCATAGTTCAACTAATTGTGCAGTACAACCAATCTGCAACTATGAATATCTCCGCTCTTTACTATTTTTGGGCCCTACAGATTTGGGGTGTAAACCATTCTTGTACAAGGTACTGCGTGGTGGTTGTAGAATGCTAAAAGTGTTAGATTCAGGGGGAGCTCCATGGGATACAATTCCAATTGAAGTTTACAAATTATATTATCTAAAGCACATGAGCCTAAGGGGTACACAAGTCGAAGTTATTCCAAAATCAATTGGAAATCTTAGAAAACTAGAGACATTAGATCTCAAGGATACTGGGGTGACAGAATTGCCTATTGAAATCTTGAGGCTTCAAAGACTTCGAAATTTATTAGTTTATAGATATGGGGGAGAAGGTGTACAAGGTTTTAGTGCACCATATGAGATGGGACGATTATCATGTTTGGTAAAGCTTTGCTATATAGATGCTGGTGGTGTTGTAAGAGATGATGGTCAAATGAAGATAGTGGGAGAGATAGGGAAATTGAGTCAGTTGGAGAGATTAGGCATTATTAATCTAAGAAGAGAAGATGGAATGGAGCTTTGCTCTTCCCTTAAAAAGCTTGCTAACCTACGTTCTCTGAACATTTTCTCATTTGATGAGGAAGGAGAGCAGTTGATGGACCTGGATTACTCTCTGTCTCCAACAATATCTCCAGCTAATTCTACTTTACCATTTCTTCGAACACTTTTTCTGCAGGGGCGTTTAGAGAAGGTACCACAGTGGATACCTTCTCTTAATGCACTCGCCAAATTAGTTTTGAGATTGAGCAGATTACAAGATGACCCGTTGGAATGTCTTCAAGATTTGCCTAACCTAGTAGAGCTGAGATTGATTGGTGCTTATGAAGGGGAAGGATTGAGTTTTGAGGCCCGGGGTTTTCAAAAACTCAAGGAATTGTGGCTAAAGAGATTGGGTGGATTGAGATGGGTGAGAATTGAGAAAGGATCCATGCCTCTTCTCGACGACTTTGTCTTGGAGGATTGTAAATCAATGACGGAGGCGCCTGTGGGCATCAACCATTTGACTATCCTTCGACGCCTACTTTTCGTTGATATGACGACGGAATTTCAGGACAAACTCTCGGATGAGAAAAGAAGGGAAGGCGATCAGTGGAAGTTCGCCCATGTTCACGAAGCTGCGGTTGCCAATCGAGTAAATGGCGAATGGGTGCAAAGGCGGTTGTAGAAATTTTCACTATGTCTAACTGTCTTACTTTTGGCTGTTGCTCTCTGTTTTGATTTTTATCATCCGAGATTGTGAAGTTCATTTGTCTAGTGACTCGTGGTCAATATTTTTGGGTTTTCATGGAGTTTTGATAAACCTCTACTATGTTTTGAGTTTTGATTTAAACACAGGTGGACTTTTGAAATTTATGTGAGGGATTACTTGTAAGATTTTTTCATGTTTTCTATTTTTTTAAAATAAGAGTTGAGATATAGTGCTTTAGAAAAAAAAATGAAAAATGGAGATGTGTTTGATCATGGAAAATAATATAATATTTGATTAATATGGTATGATTATATTGTGAAGTTGTGATTGGTTATAAGATTTTTTGTAAGATGTATTTAAGATAATGAATTTTGTGCCTGTTTAATTTTATTTTCATTTTCATCGTTTTTTGATGAAATTGTGATAAGTTGTGGATGATTTATTGTCAAATATAAAAATAAGAATGATTATATTAGCTACTCAACAATATTAATATGAATTTCCTAATTATAATTTTAACCTTTTTTTTTAAACTTTTTAGTATATAATAACTCAAAAATTGGGTCGGCCCAATCAAGCAAGACTCACGTGCCCCTGGCCGAGAATAGAGCAAGAAGCTTGTTGGATGATGAGGACCATCTATTTTAATCCACTCTTTTAGTATATAGGAATACTTTTATTTTTTCCTTCCACTATTTAATTTCATTCGCATATAATATTATAGTTTCATAAAATAGTCCATAACTATTAGTAATTGGTTGAATTCTTGGATTAGACTATTTCTGTTAGTTTCATAAAAATGATACATAGTAGTTGAGAAAAAAATAAAAAATAAAAAGATGTAGAGATTTAAATTTACGGTTCTTGATTCTGACTTTGCACACATAACATGTCTAACATTTTTGAAAATGACACATCATACAAAATGTTATAAGTTCAAGAAAATGTTATTTTCCTCACCATAAGATACGTAAGTATGAGAGAGAGAAAAACTTTCACCACAAGAGAAGAAAGATTTAGGGACAAAATTTTCCATCTATGAAGCTATATATTCCGTCTCTGAAACAAAGAGAGACGGATTTTTTCTCTCTTTGAACTTGTGGCTGAAAGCATGGTCTCTAATTTAGAAGGCAGAATAGTTTCAGTCTCTGAATTTACAGACAAATTAAATCAATCTCAAAATACGTCTGTGATTACTATTTTTGAACACAAATCCGTCTCTAATTTCGTGAATTTTCTGTCTATAATTCCGTCTCTAAATCATACATATTCAAAGTAATCCACCTTTGATTCTTTCAATAATTTTGTCTCCATTTATTTTCCTAGATTTGAATATAATCTGTCTCTAAATAATTTTCAAATTTATTTATTGCCCATATCTTTTTCTTTAAATCCAAATTGATAACCTAACTTCTATGGAATCGCATAACATTATCTTGTCTTGTAAAGCAATCCTTTCAATCACCTACAGAGAGACTAACTTATTAAAAAGAATAAATAATAAATATTTATATACAATCATAAAAAGTTATTTTAGCCATCCATAACAACCTAAACTAATCCATTGATACAACATCGTACAAATCAAATAAATAATTCATTCTTATAAAAAAAATTAATTCATAAAAATAAATCTTTGAAAATTTAGTTTCTGCAGCAAGGATTTATCCTCCAAGATCATAAAACTTTCTTGCAACATGAAAAATAGTACTAATTGTTCTGAAACAAATAATCCTAAGCAAAATACAGTAATCTACCATTGATTCATACGTTCACAAACTGTTTGATTTTCTCTAGCACAATTGCATTGTCGTAACCAAGCTTCCATAGTGTATAAGTAGTTGATAATCCACTTGGCCCAATGCATAGAGGTGTAAATGAGATAAAATGATTCGCGAACAGTTCGGGCTGGACTCAATGAGAGATTGTATTCAGTTCGATCTTTTCGAGCCCAAGCCGAACTGAACTCAATAATATTCAGCTCGAAAAACTCGCGAGTCTAAACGAGCTTTATATATATATATATATTTACACACACATATAATTATAATCTAGGCCAATATAATAAAATTTATAAAGATAAATAAATAATTAATAATTTAGTTTTTTATTTTTAGGAAAATATATAACAAAATTACTTAAAAAATTTATAATTATAGATTTTGTTTTGGATCTAAATGATATTGAGTTAATCCAAACCTATACGAGCTCGAGCTAGGGCTCATCCAAGCTTAACGAATTGAGCTTTTTTGCTTCTCTATAACGAGTTTTATCAAGTCAAGTTCGATGAGACTCGCCGAGCCTTAATTTATTTCAACAAGCCGAGCTTGAATTTAGCTTTTTGGGCTCGAGCTCGAGCTTGTGAATTAATAGACAAGCTGAGTTTGAGTCTACTAAATTCAAGCTAGGCTCGTTTGCACCCCTACCACTACATAGAATTCCAATTCTTTTGTTCACTCGCCAATGTAGATGTAGCTTTGAGAATTGATCTTCAATTGATTTCTCAAGCTCTCCCGTATTGAGCAACCACCCTACTTGGGTAGCCAGGGTTGGATGAAAGTTTTGAAGAATATTGATATATATTACCAACCAAAGTTTGAGTAGTACTACATAAGTATCAGAATATGAGGTTATTAGATACAGAAGAAAATTCTTGCTCTTATTAAGCCAATTCAATAATTAGCATAAACTTAAATAATCCATCCATGATTACCAAAGCAGAAATATTACCTCTGTAGAGAGCAGATTATAATACACTGCGGTAGCTATCTTATAGTGCCTCTACAAAGACAAGACTTCTGAAATTCCATGGCACCAAATGCTAGAAAACCAAAGAAGTTCGCTCGCACAAATCCTGAAATAGACCAAATGCATCAATCACAAGAACAAACTAAAAATCAAGCTGCTGTTAAAAAGGCAACTTCTCTTTTTTAATGTGTCCTCACAAGTCCTATCATAGACATGTCCAATACAGCACAAGAAATGGAGCTAGTTAGTTGTATAAATTGTTTTGGTGGTAAGAAATGAAAACAAACGCAGGCCAATCCGTTTATTATAGTCACTTCTATCCAAAAAGATTAAGAGGGTGTTTGGATGAGCTTATAAGCTCCTCAAAACATCTTATAAGATGTTTAAGAACTTATAAGTTGATAAAAAATATTTGATAATTTTTTTTAAAAAAAAAAAGCTTATAAGATCCTAAGATAAGATATTAGGAGCTTATATACTCTTTTAAAAAAAGTAAAGAAACCCTAACTTATTTTGAAGATCTTAACAAGCTCCTTTATTTGTAACCATTTTAATTACAAAATTATCATTATTAACATCTTATAAGCTCAAAGATTTTATTTTATTCAAACACTTCAACAACTTATTTTAAAAATAAGATCTAACATCTTATAAGCTCTAAAAACATTTTATAAGATGTAAGAGCTTATAAGATGTTTAAAATAAGTTTAGCCAAACATCCTCTAAGAGGGTGTTTGAGTGAGCTTATAAGCTCCTTAAAAATTTTATAAGATGTTTTAAGTGCTGATAAGTTGATAAAAAATGTTTGATAATCTGTTTTAATAAAGAGCTTATAAGATCTTAAAACTGTTATGAGCTCATAAACTTTTTTAAAAAAAAAAGTAAAAACACCATAACTTATTTTTAAGATCTTAACAAGTTTCTTCATTTTTAATCATTTTAATTATAAAATTACCATTATTAATATTTTATAAGCTTAAAGATCTTATTTTATCCAAACACTTTAACAACTTATTTTAAAAATAAGATTTAACATCTTATAAACTCTAAAAATATTTTATAAGATGTTTAAAATAAGTTTAGCCAAACAAGCTCTAAATTGAAGGGCAAAGCCAAAGATATAATTCACTCCTCTTGAGAAACAAACCAAAACTAAAGCTAGGATCAAAAATAAAAATGATTAAGAACAATCTGGAAAAATTTAAAGATGCCTTCTCTTAACAAAGTAAAAGAAAGTGACAAATAGTTGGAGAGTTACATGGCTAACTTTATGTCCAGCAATATAATAAGAAAACAAGCAAAGGCAATAAAGTTTTGCAACATGAACAGAAACTTCATGCCCAAACATCAATTTTAAATAATAAACTAACTGGATTTATTTGACCCATGCTTCACTTATTGCCATCTCCATAAGTAACTAAGTTTCATCTACAAAATTCAAAATTTTGGCACCATAACAAGCTTTGGAGTGGCGTAAGTGTTAAATCAACCACATGGAGAGCAAATCTTACCATCTCTACTTCATATCCTTCCTAGGCCATCATAAGAAACTGGAGAAAGTATTGTTCCCTCAACCTGTGCAAAAATCATGTAAACAATATGATGGGAAAGAGGATTTTTTGGGGTCATGAATTCATCTTATATCGGACATTTGCACGCCACGTATGACCTAACAAATTCCTAAATCTAATATTTACATTCTAATGGTGACTTAAATGACGAACTAATATTTACATACTAATGATAACATAAATTAATGGGTTAATTGCCCCCAACCCCAATGTATAGCCTCATTTGCACATTACCCTCAAATTGTTGTTGATATGCAATTTTACTATTTGAATTAATTGAAATGTTTGTCGACACCACCTTTGCCCATTTCCAGTGGATTAATTCAATAATTGCAGTCCACTAGAAATGGACAAAGGAGGTTTCGGTGAATATGTTAGTTAGTTCAAATGATAAAATTGCACATCGACAATAATTTGGGGGCAATGTGAAATAAAGCTATAAATTGAGGGTGACTGCAATTAACCCTAAATTAATATCTACTTGGTTTCAAGAGATAGGATATTAGCACGTATGCGTGTACTCAAATACACGGAGGACATGGTGAAAAAACAAGAATTCAGAACAAAAATAAAGCCAGCAGCAGGAGACAGAAGCGAGAATAGTGCACAATGTTCGAAAACCCTTTCTAGGAGAGAACAATGAAATGAGATGAAAAATCAGGAAATCTTTCTCCAAGAGTTAGGTTGGCAAAATCAGACAAAAAATTTAAACCCATCCAAATTTTAAAAAATATTCCTTAAAATTTGTTAACTTTTACGGTTCAATTTATACCAACTTCCCTTATCTTTGCAACTTGCATTAAAATTTTAAGTAACATAGAGATAATGTCGAAAGTCTGACATTAATATACTTGTCACTTGTTGAGAGGTCAATCGGCGATGTGAGACTTGGGTCCATGTTTAACAAATAGAAAATAAAATATAGTTATGACTGCAGTAGGTTGTGAGCAGGAGAATTTTGTAAAAAGGATGCTAGGTGTTGATCTTCTTAGAATGTCTTTAATGCATTAAATGAATGGGGTATCAATAGTGACAGTTGAATTGACCATGCACAATTTATTTGATGCGGTTGGGGATGTGATCGTACACGTTGCATAGTTGGATTGCAGTGATTAATCAGGAGTTTTGGACCCAAATTGGGTCGGCGACTAGACCCACACAAAAAGACACGGATTTCTTGAGTATTTTAGTGGATTTTGCCAAGTTAGGGGGTATTTTAGTCTTTCAATAATTCCCTTCATTATCAAGATAAATGCATTGTAAAACACCTCAATTAGGGTTATTAATATATAAAAAGTTAATTACACATTATTTTACATTTTATTTCTTTTAATCACCTTGTCATCTATTTTTAAAATTAGCGAGCACAAGCCGTATCAACAATCAATCAACTTCGATTTTGCAAAGTTCACGAGCTATTTATCATAAAAAAGGAGAGAGAAATAATCATCTTGATTTATGTAAGCTGTCATGAATGTGGATCTGAATTTGAACATTTAGCTTAATTTGTGATGGAAAAAGTCTTCATAAGTTTTTGTAATGGTTAAAAGGAGTATGGAGAACAATTCGACACAATGAGGTAAATAATTAATTGGCTCAACGAGGTAAATAATTAATTGGCTCAACTATATCACTTCTCAGTTCTCATGCTTATATGTGTAAAATTTTAAATTCCAATGAACTTTTTTAATGCATGTGTAGATAAATTTAGGGGGGGAAATGTGTGGCAGGATGCCTAAAATGGATTGTAACACTTGGAATATGTTGAAATTAAGAACATTCAAAGGTATCTCTATATTATATATAGCATAGTCTTGAGTTTTGTGTTTATTTAGGGTATTATTATTTACACTGTAAAATTTATTATTGGCACTCCAATTGATCTTTAGTCTATAAGAATTAACCATTATATCCTTTTATTTTTAAGATATCATTTAATTTAAATTGCTGAACAATTATGCTCTTAGTGTATTATTCTTTATTCTATTAAATATAATCTTGATTCATTTATAGCCTTGATTTGTTCCATATCAAATTTGATAGAGCACATAAAAATGAACAGATTACCCTATATCTAAATAGGGCTTGGCACCGGACCAGGACGATTAGGTCAAGTATTCGATTTTTCAGGATCAATTTTTTGCTATCCAACCCCCGCCTTGTTGAGAACCGCAGTCCCGAAATCGGGCATTGGGTTTTCCAACCCATTCTAACTGGGCTATCTGGCCAAAATTTTGGGCTAGATTTTGAGGTTCAAAATGGCCTCAAAATCTGGACAAACTTGGCCAGATTTTGAGATCAAAATGTAAGCCAAAAATTAGATTGACCTTTTTTTTTTTCATTAAATATGAATTGTGTTTTTGAAAAGGTGAATTTATTGGCATATGTAAAATTAATTAAAATTAATTAATACATATCTAAGTGAGTGGTGGGCAGATGATGGTGGCCGGTGAACGGTGCGCCGACCGGCGGACAAGCAAAGAAACAAGGCTGACTGGAAAGAGGGATTTTTCCTCTTGGCAGGCGTGTTTAATTTTTGAGCTTAAAAAGTTTTGCCTCTGTTTTAAGTTTACTGCTTGCTTAAACTTTTCAATTTTTTCCTTCTTTTTTTGTTTTAAATTTATTCAATCGAGTACCAACTACTCAATCAGGCCCAGATTCACTATCCAAATTCCAATCCGGTTATAGAGTACTAGGTACCCTATAAAACGATTGACTAGGTTTCAAATTGTCGTTACCTGATCAGGTCGGGTACCCGAAACTTTAACCCAAATGCCCAACCCTATATCTATATTCAATCATCTTACTGAAAATATGGCTATGAATTTCAATAAAAAAATGATAAAATCACTACAAAATAATATATTTTTACATCCCAAATGTGGGTCTTGTTTTACTTCATAAAGATTGCTGAATAAAATTGTTTCAATCAGAAAAGTGAAATAAAAAAAGAAAAAAACATTACACCTTGTTATTTTAACATAGCAAAAAATCATCCATGCTGTGGGTAACCAAAAAAATATAGATAATAGGCATCATTTTTGCCACTCAATAAAATGCGGATAATTTTACCCATTGCCTAATTATCTGCCACTTTTTGACCCAACCATCGTACATCTATAGGTAACCCATGAAAAATAATATATATATATATATATATTAAATTTTTATCTAATTCTCACAAATAATTTGGAGGACATAATACATTTTTCTATAATAACAACAATGTTTAAATGGTATTTAAATTTTTAGTTCAAAAAATGACATATAATGAGATTTAAATTCGAACTTCGAAATATAATATAACTTAGAATCGATAGATGTTTAAACATTTAATTTGTACTTTTCAAACTAAAATACTTGTTGTTCAATGTAATATTTAAAATTTGTAGTCTCTTTTATTAGTTTTTTTTAAGTAATATTTGAATAATATTATGTAAATTAAAAAATATATGTTAATTTACTTTCAAGTATTAAAAAAATAAAAATATCGGTACCTATGAATTACCCATCACCCATAGGCATGGCTAATGGATCCACTATCTTGTATCCAATTAAAAATAAATAATTTTATATATGGATAAATTTATCCAACCCGTCATTATACATTCTTAGGTTATCCATGGATATTCATTTACCAAGTCTATTGTCATTCCATATTAAATTGGACAAGTTGAAGTGAAATATTTTCATGAGTAACAAAGTTGAAAGCGATAATTATTATATTATATGGTATATTTGTCTTGCAAATTAATATAAATGGATTTGAAAAGTAAGTGTATAACCTAAAACAAAAATTTAGACTGGAGTAGCAATAACAAATTTTGGAGTGCAAACAACAATACCCATTTATTTAATTGTACAATTTTGGTCAAATGTTGAATTCTTAGAATTTTGAGTTTTTTAATTCAATTGAAAATATTTTATTAGTTGTTTATTTTTTAATTGAAAATTTTTCATTAGTTGTTTATTTACTTTTATATTTTACTTTAATGTAACCAACTTATC
>JACGDI010004513.1:131957-162338 GCA_014898725.1 Jacaranda copaia
TTTCAACATTTTTAAAATTTAAAAAGTTAGTTAAAGTAAATGAGTTGAAAATAGGTTTATATTTGGATAGTATGTTAGAAAAATTATGATTATATAAGATTTAGTACGTAGTAAGTGAAGAGAGATAGTAACAATAAAGAAGAGAGAAAAGATATATAGGTTATTGAAAAATATAATTTAAGATGAAAATGAGTTGGAATATTGGTTAAAGTGGTGATAAATTATTGGTAATTAATTTTTAAATTATAAAAGTGAAAGAAAATGGATTTGAAAATGCAACCAAACTGGTGTTAACAATCATAATTATCACTTAATAACATGATTTACTTAAAAAAAATTACAACTTATCTGTTGCTTATGAAAAAGATAGACAAATATTTATGTAAAATATAAAATCATCACTTCTTTATTAAGGTGTTAGAAGTTTGAAAAATAAATAATTATAAATAAATTATATATCACACTTAATTAAACCAAACAAACAAACCTAAGTATATAACTTAAATATGAATATTCTATCAAACGCTAGACCTATATAAGGAAAAATTATACGAGTCAAAGGCGTTGGTGTTCCCATAATGCCTTGATCAGTACATAATTTTTGAAAATAATTAAAGAAACCTAGTATTGAAAACTTAATTAAGATGCAAAGTGAGAGACAATTAATTCAATGGAATTTTTATATTATTGACAACATTATTTCAAGAATACATAGATATTATATTCAAGAAACTATCACAAAGTTGAGATAGATTTTGGGTCAATTCCAGCTCATATATATTTTTTATTGAATTCTCAAAATTTTCAACAAAATTTCTAATGATTTCTTAGCATTTGTGTTGACTTTTTTGTCACATTTTTTAATTTTGAAATTTTAATCCCCAAAAAGAAATCACTCATTCAATTTTGAACCTTCTCAAATTCATTTGGGTAAGTTTCCTATTTTTTTCCCAAGTACTGAGTACTTTGATATAAGGATTTTATTTACCAAAAAAAAAAAAAATTCTAAGAAAAATATATAAAATTGGATATTAAATTCCCTACAGAACCTACCATTTTTCCATCTTCTTTTTTCCTTTTGCAACTATAAGAATAATCATGGACCAACTGATCAGGCTATAGTTCGTTCCTATTATGGTATTATAATTTTCTACATTTTTATTCAAAGATAAATCAATGTTATTTTCATTTAAATATGTAATTTTCTTTTCAAAAACTCAATCAAAATGTATTTTCTTTTATGGATGTATAGCAAATGTATGAAATATTTCTTCATAAAAGTAATAATTTAAAATCATATACAATCAATATATATTTCTTAAGTTGAAATAAAAAAAAAATACGAAACTAATTAAAAGATATAAAGTGATATAAACACTATCGAAACAATTTATTAATGAAAAACAAAATAAATATTTCATTTATAATAATTACATTTACAAATTATCTAATACATGTTCATCTACATACAAAACTTTATAGTATCACCATAAATCTCTTACAACTTTCGAAGCTAAATTTCCAAAAATATAAAATGAATAAATGAATGCATAAAACTAATCGACAATCTACCTACACTCTCTATTAAATTTCTACTTCTAACTTATATAATAATTTCCAACCTAACAAAATATTTAAATAACTTATCTACATGTAATATTTATTTTATTACAAATTCAGCGACTGTCGAGACATCACAGCCATGGCATACAACCCTCTTATCTACTCTCTCCTATATCTCGCTTGAGTAATTCTTGCAAGAAATCATTCCAAGAATCAATAGGACCAGGCAAACACCAATGCACGCAATCATTAGCAAATGTCTGATTTGCCACCGGCCAATGCCCGTATTTACTAGGATGTCCGTCCGGCCTCAATAACATAGCCCTCGTCGCATCAAACAGCCTGAATTTCCCTCCGTTTCTCCTCCCTGTTCTCTGTGCAATTCTCAGCTCCTCCAATTGTATCAAATACATTTCCAAGCTGTAATCCTCCAAAACGATTTCATTCCTCTTGTAAGGCCTCCGCCGGACACAGTCCCCGCCCTTGTCCCACGGCGCCCCCTCGAAATGCGACGGCGCGTACGTTCTGAGAAAGATTACCCCGTTGAAATTGGCGTCGTTTATGGCCCGGAACGCCGTCCGGAAAGCCCGGCGGTAGCTGAAATACGACGTCAGGTGGTTGACGTTGGATTCCGGGCAGTAGAGGCAGCCGATGAGGCGGTTGTTGAGGTAGAAATACGTCGGGCGGAAGAACCAGTGGCCGGCGGAGATTATCACGTAGTCGAAAAGTGCAATTTTGGTTGTCCAGTGTTCGTCGAATTCGTCGAGGTATAATTTGAAAGGCTTCTTTTCGTCGTCCGGGTCCGTTTTTTCTGTCTTCACCAAATAAGGTGCCCAGAACATGGAAATGTTGAAGTCGTATTCTCTGTATTCGTAGCGTTTGTTTTGATCCAATGGACCTGAAAGGTCAACTGGAACCGCAACCTGAAAAATCACAAGAAAAAGATTAAATTTTTACTCAATTTTGACACAATTTGCAGACTAGGGATTTTATTCTTGCTTACTCTTGACAAGAGGCAAATCAAAGACTGCATGTGATTTCTAGCCACGGAATCCCCAACAAAAGCTATTGATTTTCCTCTTACAAGCTCCAGAAACTGATCTGGGTCGAATATGGGTAGTTCGCAATCATCGGGCTTCCACCTCCATTGCAAGAACTCCCTGTCGGGCCTTCCGAATTTCATGCAATTTTGATGCTCCTGAATTGCGTTGCAAGTTTCGTTTGTGTAGTAAGGCCCATCGGGATTAGGCACCCATTCCCCTGTAAATAAGTCGCATTGATCATCATCCAACAGCCTTGATCTTATCATCTTGCGATCATTATTACTTCTGCTTATTTGCTGCTTTCTATTTTCTTCCGGGAAAGAATCTTTACTGCTTATTGGGTCATTCCTATTTTCTTGCGCTGAAGAATCTCTACGGGCTACAGCAGAATCAGCTTGCTGTCTTCTGGATCTTTTTCTTCTCCCCTTCTCGTGTTTCTTTCTTGCAGGACGGTGGCGCACAGCTGTTTCTTCTCGACCTCCACTGCTTTTATCGTCGGCTTGGTGGTGCTCCATCGTGTCTCCATCACCACCGCTTTTTTCCCCGTCAACTCCACTGCTTTTGTCCTCCTCATCGTTGTGGTGTTCCACGGTGTCTCCACCACCACTGTTTTTCTCGTCATCGCTGCATTGGCTCGAGTCATCTACGGAGCAAGGTTTGTTAGTATCTTCCTTAGAAGTATCAGTTTCTAAGTGGGAGTTTGGTCTAATGGACTCCTCCTGGTTCAAAGATTCATATGCAGGCGATGTTTCTGTTTCATACAGTTTCTTGGAAGAATCTCGTATTGTTGGATAATACAGAGGAATTGTCAAAAGTATGGTTAGGGCCACAAGTGGAGCAAGCTTTGATGTTTTTCTTCGTGCTTGGAGCTTTCCCACGGGGAGCTCAGAGGCTTGGAACTTCATCTTTTGCTTCTATGAAGAGGAAAGGGAAGAGGAAATGAAGGGAATAAGAGAAGGTTGAAGAAAAAGACTTTCCAGACGAGAGAATGTTGCGGTGAGTTCGTAAAAGAAGCTATGGTTTAAATTTTCTGTGGAGTTATGGGTAATTGGAGGGAAAAGGGAAGATATATTTGAGTATATATGGAAAAATAACTATTGCGTTTCATTCATATATCCATTACTCCTATTAAACTTGTCTAATGATGGCTAATGCGAATTTTAAGGGAGCTAATGATTCAATTTGTGGTAAGGGATTTGTGAAAAGATTTAGCTAGCTATGGTTGTAATCTCACCTTGATTTCTTTCGTCAAGTACTCGTTTGTCTTTTAATAGTAAACACTCTATATTCGAAAGTAAATTATCCAAATTTTTTAGGGATATCTATGGCAGCTCCGTAGTGAAATGGCCATTAAATAAGGGCCTGTTTGGTTTTATTTTCGTTTTCATTTTTCATTTTTGTCATTTTCAAAATGTTGGAAAATAGTTAATGGAAATGAGTTGAAAATGAGTTTGTATTTGGATAGATTATTGGAAAAATAATGATTATGATGGTTTAATTTTAGTCGGCTGTAGGTGGAAGAACATAAAAATAATAGGATATAGATAGAAGGTATATAGATTATTGAGATAAGATATATAAGTTATTGATAAATGTATTTTGAAAATAAAAATGATGTTGAGTGAAAATATATAAAAAGTGATGTGTTTCATTTTTTGAACAGCAGAAATGTAAAAATAGGCTTTAAAAATGAAACCAAACGGGCGATTTTCTTCAATACGAAGGAAAAGGTTTGGCTATATTATGTATAGCATCGCATTAGTTGTGAATTGATTAATCATTGAAAATGGCTTTGAATCAATAGTTCATAATTGAATAGATTTTCTCTTTTTAATATTTTATCTAAGAACTGTCAATATTTATCAGCTATGTTTTTATCTAACAGAATGCTATTGGATCAAATGATAAAGACATTATAAAGAAAAAAAAATACTTTTTCTGGATGAAATAAAAATTAATTTCATAAACAGGAGAAAAATTTTCCATTCAATTAGAAAAATGTGGGAATTAAGTACAATATGATTAATATTTAATTGGGTAGTATAGTCTTGGAAATATCTTGTCACTAATGTGGCAACTCGCAAGGAAGGGAATTTCTTTTTCGAGATGAAATGAGATAATTGTTGAGTCATGGCAATTCATCTTACCATATAGCTCCAACACGATAGGCTTAACGCTATAGGCTTGTTCATAGTTAGGTGTAGACCAACATTCTCACTTTCACTTCATCCACTCCTACTTAGTGCAGACTTTCCGTCTAATTCGGAATAATTTCCGTCAATATATTTTTACATTCTTTATATCTTCTATTTCATTCTATATTTTATGTTTTATTTTAATTTGACATATATAGTAAGTGTATTTAAAGTTCGATCAATTATTTTTATAAAAAAATATTTAATATATGTATTATGTATTCATAAAATAAAATAAGAAATAAAATATAAATTAAATAGAAGATTTGAACCATTATTTTTCACATAATTTTAAAGTACTTAAGATGAATTTACCAGGCTTGCCGGCATTGAAGAGGGAAACAAATATGGGAAGAAGATGAAACAAAAGGTAAAAAAGGAATCTTCGAAAGATAGCGGTCGTCGAACTGGAACAAAGTCGACTCCTTTTATTAACTGTCGGAACGGTTTTGATAGTCAACCATTACATTTAATAAAAAGCAAGTCAAAGTAGATTGTCTCCTTCCATTTCCACTGCTTATACGTGGAAGAAATACGACATTCTTAAACAACACACTCTGAAAACAATGGAGAGTGAAATCTCAAATTGCATTTCAGGATTTCATTCGAAAGAGATCAAGAGCATCACCAGCATTTAAGTTCTTATAATACCGAGTCTTTCTAAAATCTTCAAACTTGAAAGGGACATATAGTCGAGGATTTTCTGGAGTCATCAATTCAGGCGGCGCCTCCACCATTGCCTCCTTTGGTCCTAGGAGAAATGTAGCAATCGAAATTCTGATTCCTTCCTGCTTGGAAACCACCCGATGCTTCACGTTGTAGAATTTTCCATTGCTCCACACCTTTACACAGAAAACAACCACTTTTATGAGTTATTATAACACGATTATGGGAGTATTTACAAGAGCTTTTGCTTTTTGAAAACGTAAAACGCTATTGTCAAAATTGAGAAAGTGTGAAAATATAAGTGAAAAATACTAAAAAGTTAAAAAAGTAATTTGGTGAGAGTTGCTTTTAACTTATAGTTTTTGGCTTTTTTCTACTCAACTTTAGAGAATATTTTTAATAACTTAAATCCACTATTCCAATATTTGTTTTATCTCCTATTACAAATTCATATATACATATTAAGTGTATCTAATTTACAATCAATTATTGTTACTGAAAATTTTTTAGCATACTTGACATATATAAATAGAGCACAATAAGAAATAAAACTTGTATTGGAATAGAAGATCCAAAGTTTCCACTTCCAAACATTTCTGAACACTCCAAAAAAGCTAAAAGCAAAGTACTTTTTCCGAAGTTGTTGCAAATATTTCCTATATGAACCAGACGAACTAGGAAAGGTTGACTTACAGTAGCAATGTCTCCAAAATTGACTAGGAGGGCTCCTGGACAAGGTTCAACAGCAACAAATTTGCCTGATTTTTGCATCACTTCAAGACCACCGAATTGTTCATCATCCTGCACTATTGTAAGAAATCCATTATCCGTGTGGATTCTTAGCCCGTCAGAACCAATAGTTTCAGGTGTAAAGGGGAACTTGTTAATCCTGAACTGGCAAGGCCAGCTTTCAAATGGAACATCGCTCAGGCCCAGTCCTTGTCCTAATTTACGCCCGATATCCATAGTAAGTTCAAGTACTGCTTTAGCATATCTCGTAATTGTCTCCCTGAGAGTGATAATTCCACATGTCAGTCTGAGAATCAGGATTTAACATTAGAATCTTATGTTAAAACCATTTTCTAAGCAATTAATTCTCAACAGCTTCATTATACCTTATATCAAGATTTGAAAAATCAAGAAACAGTAACAGTTCATTACACAAGGGGTGTTGACATTGCAATTAAAGCTGAAATTACATCATAATAGGATCCTACTTTCTTGACTTGACAACATTAGTTGCCTTTGTACTTCATATGGGGAAAAGCCATTAATGCTAAAATTGCCCCCACTCAATGTTAAAAGCAGCCAAAACACTCCATTTTTGCTCGGGTCACGCTCAACCTAACCCGACATCTAACTCAATCGAAACGAGAGTCCTCTATTTAAGACACATGGAGGCATCTCAATCTTATAACTAGGATGCACGGTATAGATCCATCCGAACAAGATCATATATAAATATCCCTAGTTGAATGATGATAATAGAATATTCGTTATTGATATCTCATTACTTTTTCTGTATCACCGATGGACCACTCCGACTCTTTACTGACTTAAGTTTCAAAGGGTTGTTTTCAGGATCTCTAGCGATGTTGGCCCTTGTTTCTATTTTAGGTTTTACCCTTCCCAGTTATCCCGATCTTGTTGATCTTGACCACCCGACCAATCAGCGTGAAGAAATAGACTGTTTCAGGATGAAGACCTTACGACAACCCTCATTAATTCTAAAATCCATCAGCTAATCAAACTGAAACATCAAACTCTTGTGGTCACAATATAATCAGAACAACAGCTGCAGCTCTCAAACTGAATCGAAACAATTCCAAAATTTAGGTTAAAGTTAACATGGAATTCGGCAGAAAAAGAAAATCCAACCAAGCAAACTTCACAAAAATTGAAGAAATGAGCTATATTTGTTAATTTGTTCAATAAATTGTATGCATTCAACCTACAGAAGATCCCAAATCCTGAACCAAATCAATCAATGATTTGACAGCTAGTTTACATGAAAACCAAAAATCCTTTACATTCTTAACTAATTTTTTTGAAAACATGGATCCAAACACCCGGCAATCTCAATTCATCACAAAATCAAAGCAAAAACGAAGTAATAATAGCAAAATAGAGATGGATAAAACTCAAAACCTTTGATGAGAATTAGCATCCAACTGGGTACAAAAGGCATCAACAGCATCTGAGGAAGCAATGTCATAAAGACCCAAACCCTCATGTATCGGATTAATTAGGCCCGGCGTTCTGTACCCACTGCCGGCAATGGCGTCCACGTTCCGCTGTTTGATCTCCAACGGAAGCTCCAGCAGAGATGCTACAACTGCCTTCATATCGTACATGAGGGAAACCGGGAGAATGCTGTCGAAATTCACAATCCTGAAGCACCCCCATTCTTCACAGGCCTCGATCAGCTTCTGTAAGTTCCCCGGAAAATCTCGCAAATCGATCACCGGAATCTCTTCCGCCATTTTGCTTTTTCTGTTGGAGAAGTGTTCGCGTTAATGGCAGCTTAAGATGGGATTCTTCTTGGGATTATAATGGGCACTGATAGCAGACAGCATTCCGTTTTTTAATTAATTGTGCTTCTTATCGTGGGTACAGTATTTGATTGAGACTCCGAGAAGTATTATAGTATTGTCCGGTGTTTGATTTGTGAAGACAATGTTAAGGGAATGTTTGGTTATATTATTTTGTTTGATTTTATTATGTATTTTAGAATAATGAATTATTGAAAAAATGTTAAAATTATTTTTTGGGAGGAGATCGTTTTTTATTGTAGCAGTCAAATTAATACTTTTTATTAAATTTTTGGTTGGCAAAAATGAAATTGAATGATTTTTTTAATGATAAAATAATAATAATAAAATATAATATATATATATATATGTATATATTAAAAAATGTGTGTTTTAAAAGAAAAATGAAGATATATTTAGTTATATTTTTTCAAAATAATGTTATTTTGGGAAAATATAACCAAACAAAGCCTTACTAATTCAATTAATTATTGATACAAATAATAATTGATAATTGATTATTTCATTTTATTTTATTTTATTTTTTGTGTTTTAAGAATTTATAAAAGGATCTTCTTAAATAGATTAAATATTGAAATTCGATTTGACTATGAGTAATTTTAATGTGGATAATTTTGATCCGAGAAATAATTAAATAGAATTTTAATATTGATTGCCTGTCCAAAATTTTTTATTTTCTTGACATTCAATATTTTATCATGCGTTTTTTTTATTACTTTAAAGAAGTATTTTGAAAAAATTTAATTGATTAAAATTAATCTCTAAAATTGTGAGGGGAAAAGAAAAGAAAAGAAAAGAAATCGTGATTCCTTTGGTAATCGATCGACGAATTGAATTCTTGTAAGTGAGAGTTGATATCAGCGTAGTTGTATATCTAATATTTAGGCCAATTATTTACAAAAAATATAGAATTTTAAAGTGAAATGTTAGGATATGATGATTTAAAAAAAAAAAAAAAACTTCAATATATTTCTTATTTATTATTTATAAAATTATCACTGTTAATATTTTAAAATTTTAACTTAATTTTATTTAAATAAGTTAATATTTAATTTTTCTCAAATTATTTTATAAAATATAAGAATTTTTAAAATTAATTTAATCGTATTCAAATTACTTACTTGCACGTTTGTGTTTCAGACAGGTCACAACTCACATGTGTGTTTATATATCCTTTTTGAGATATATCTGCTTTTCTCATTGTTTTGTTATGAATAGCTTTGAGGATGTCTTTGTCAATAAGTCTTGTACGATTCTTGTTGCTTCAATGCATGTCCTGATAAATATTTTTAGGGCATGATATATACAAATTTCTGTAATTATTAATGTCACACGCACATATGCACATGAAAATTTGGGGGAAAAATATTTTGTTAAATTAAAAATATATTCAATTTTTATATTAAACTTTTAGGAATAATCAAAATTTAGTATTATACATCATAATTTTATACTTCCCACTTACTACAAGAAAAAAGATAAATTAATGTCAAAACAATGAGCAGTAATACAAAAGTTGTCACTAATTATAAATATTAAGTAACTTAAGTTTTATTAATAATAATAGTGTCTAAGTTCTTACAATTGATAATTTGTGACACTTTTATAGTGACAATTTAGTAATAATGATAACAAATTGTAGTGATAATAAAAATATCACACATATTCTTTTGGCACAATAATTTTTTTAATCTAAAATTAACTGCACCCTAAAAAATACAAGAAAAGACTAATGCATGGAAACCAAGAGTGTGTTTGGGTGAATATATAAATTTCTCAAATATCTTATAAAATGTTTGAAAATTTATAAAATATTATAAAGTATTTTGGTAAATTATTTAGGAAAAGATCTTATAAGTTATCAAAATGTTAGTCTTATAAACTTCTTTTTTTTTTCTTTTTTGTGGGTGTAGGGAGGGGGGATTGAAAAAAGAAACTCCTAACTTATTTTTAAGATCTTAATAAATTCTTATAATTATAACCATATTAATTACAAAATTATCATTACTAATAATTTATAAACTTCAAAATCTTTTTTTACGAGGACACATTGGATTTGGAATTTGAATATTAATGGAGATTGTAATAGAGATAGATAAAGTGAGATCAGAAAATTTATTAATGTGTTTAATAATGAAAATTGCCATATGAATTAGCCACCATGCCAATCTCCTATAATTTCTATTGAGGTGTTCAATACACATTATTATCTTTGTGATAACAAAATCGCCCTGGTGAAAAAGTTTTGCTAGAGAAGTCAAGAAACACATAAATGGTAAATGCATAATTTGAGGGATAATTTTGATATTTCTAACCCAATCAAATTTCAAAGAGGGACGAAATTACACAATGTAACCCCAAATCCACGACTTCAATAGCTAACAATATTTTCTACAATGTGGGCTCTGGATAAATTGTAGGTCAGCCCCCAAATCTTATTTTGCATGGTAAATGAAGACATTACCTTATATTAAACGTCATAGTTGATGCTAATATCCCAAATCAATAAAAAACTCTTCAATCTTCATTAAACAAACAGAGGAACACTGGTGAATTGTCCTTTCTTTTTAGGATAAGTTTTTATGACTGAATGCAGAAAAAATCAAGGCCTTCACCAGTGTGCAGATGTTTTGAGATTCGCAGGTTTCTGAAATCTTGATAAGTAAATGGAACAAACAAACGAGGATGCTCCAAATCGACCAGCTCTTGTGGGGCTTCAACCATGGCCTCTTTTGGTCCTAAGAGAAATGAAGCAATTGACAATCTTATGCCAGCTTCCTTGCACATCACTCTATGCTTCACATTCAAGAATCTCCCATTGCTCCACACCTTTTTCATATATGTAAAATATTGGGTCAATGAGACTGGTATAAAACGTTACACGACGAAGACAAGTGTGATTTTACATTTAGTTTAGATCTTTTATTCTTATTAGATTTAATTCAAATCTTATATTTTAATTGGTGTTTCATCTCCTATTCCACTCTATCAATGTCTGTCAAGTGTACTAAATATTTTTTTAAAATAAATAAAGAGAAATATGACCAATGGTGTTTCAAATGCATGTTAAAAAATATCTTCTTTTGCACTTCTTACTATTAGATAGTGTTTATAAATCTCATAATAAGTGACAAAAAAATCATAGTGAACTTCGGTGGCAATTAATTTCTTTTAAAATAATAACTCATTGATTTAGTTACCACCAGAGCCACAAAGAACTACATTTATTCATTCCTACCGATGGAGCGTAGGAATGATTTAAAAAAAATCATATATTTATAATTACAATTGTGACTTCTTTGATTTGATACTTCCATGGATTATATCTATTTGATTGTGGATTTGATGCACTCAATGTATATTTATGAGGTGGAATAAAAAATAAAATATTAATTGAACAGATGATCCAAGATGTTTCAAATCAATCCAAGGTTTTACTTACTGTTGCAATATCTCCGAGGTTGACAACAAGAGTACCAGGGCAAGGATCAACCGCCTCAAATTTGCCACACTTTTTCATAACTTCAAGCCCACCAACAATTTCATCATCCTGCAGAACAGTAAGAAAGCTAGAATCTGTGTGCAGTTGCACTCCTGGAGAATTTATAGTTTCGTGGGTGAAGCTGTATTTGTTGATCCTGAACTGGCAAACCCAATCCTCAAAAGAAAGGTCATTATCAATCCCCAGCCCTTGTCCCATTTTATGCCCAATATCCATCATGAGTTCTTTCACTGCTTTAGCATACTTTAAGATAGTTGCCCTGATAACAACATCATCAGTTCAAGAAACATCGCTAGGTATGATAAGGATACCTTCTATCACTAAGGTAATATATATATGTATATATATACACGGACCTTTCATGAGGAGCTGCATTCAGGTCCGAACAGAAGGCATCAACGGCCTGAGGATTGGCCATATCGTAGAGCCCCAATGCCTCATAAAGTGGATTGATCTTGGAAGGTGCCATGTACCCACTTCCGGCTATTACATCCTTGTTTCTTGTCTTGATTTCCCTCGGCCGTTCCAGGAGGGATCTCACAACCTTCTTCATTTCCAGCAGCAGGGATTCTGGGAGAATGTTCTGGAAATTTATAATCCTGAAACATCCCCATTCTTCGCATGCCCCGATCAGCTTCTGGGCTTGGCCTGGAAAATCTTGCATATCAATTACCGGAATTGTATTCTTGGTAGCGTCCGCCATTTTCCAGCCAATTTGCCTGTCTTTTCCTTGTGTTTATCAGTTTCTTCCTTCTGCTTTTTCGTGCCAGACAGGTGCAGGAAGAATTTGGTTTATGTTCTGCCTGTTTTAGGACAGTGGCGCAGACAGGATCCTGGAATATCTGTCCTGGTCGGGTCAGTGGACATGGGGTAGTTATCAATCACAATTGTCCTTTTCAAGAAAAGGGAAGGTTCAATAATCTTCCCACTAAAAATAATGTTAGAAATGAGGAATTTTCAACAGATTTTTCCTTTTCCTTCCGTAAGGAAGCAAAATCAGGCACCAAATATGAGACAAGGATTACATTTGCCCGAGTTCATGAAAAACTGAAAAGTCAAATACATAAGCAGCTGCAAGAAGACAATGGATACTAATATTACTACTTTATTCTTGATTTATATAGTTTATCAACCTCTAAAAGTTCAGACAAAAGCAGATTATGGTTAGAGCTTAAGAAATGCCTTTATGATTCCCATCATTTCGCTTCCAGGAAATCGCCCAAGACATCCTCTCACGGCTGCTATCTCACTAAACTCAGAAACGGTGTCACCTTTAAATGGGCGCTCCTCTTTGCCTTGTTTCTCTTCTTGAACTGGATTAGCATCTGCCAAGTCCTCGCCGGATTTAATGGTTGGAAGTGGAAATGGGTCAAGAGAAGTTTCCAGAAGACGGGACTCCCCACCCACAGCACCAACAAAGTCTTTCAGACGGCACAGTGCAAATGGGACCGATTCAAAGCTGTGGTCGCCATATTCGACTGGTGTAGAATGATCTCCAGTGACACAAATGTAATATTGGAAAGCTCCAGTTGACTCTGCTTGCCAAAGGAGCGTAGCCAGCTGGCCTATAGCTCTATCAACAGCTTCTAATCCTTTGGCCTTGAAGACGCTTGCTTTGTCATGGCCAGCATCATCTATTGCCTGTATTTTCATTCATGACCAGTTTGGGAAAAAAAGTTAAAAAACTAAAAAAATATAAAGGACATTTCTAAATCAAAATACCCAGAACAACAAAATTTATAGATTAATGCATGCAGCATTATATGAGTGACAAGCTGAAGGTGAGAGTTTTGTGATATCACAACCTTAATGTGGAGGAAGCCAAAATCATAGCCATCAGATCGGCCAGGTTTGTTTTCATCTTCTCCAGGAACGAAGACATTGGGGCAAGGATTCAAAGGAGCTGAGACTGCTCTGGCTATTGCAGTTGCTTTGGATGTCAACAAGGTTCTATAGTCTCCTGTTGCTCCAGGAGCTTCTAGAATATCAATACCCAGGGATAAACCCAAGCCAGCAATAATTTTGGTAGGAGCAACCATACATGGCCATAAACCATGTATTTTTTCAAACTGAGGAACCTGAAATATCAGAAAATGGCCCCAATTATTATATTCTTCACAAGAGAAAGGAAAAGGAAAGTAACTAAGTTACAAAAAGATACCTCAATTCGAATCCCACAACCTCGTAAAAGGACAACATTAGCAATATTCTTTCCTTCTGCAAGCCTTTTTGCATTCAAAGGATGAGCTACCAATATGCGAGATATCTCCTTGGACAACTCATTAACAACTGCTGCGGTGTTCTTTGCTTCTTCAGAATCATCAAGAGGTTGAGCTTGTAAAAGCAGGCGATTATCCTTCAATGGATCTGTTCCCGATATGTTTCCACTTAATTTTGGTCCTTTCACAACAACCCCACATCTATGCTCTGTTGCATACCTAGAAGAGATGATTTTATGATTTTATCCCATAAGTTTAACTTGGGAAAATAGTAAGAATTATCAGAGCTACTATTTGAAGTCCATGATCAGCTCGAAGACTTGAAACCTAAGAATGAGGTATGCGTATGATCAAGAAGAGAACGTGTTAGAAATAGAACCACATGCACCTGACTCTGACTTCATATTGAGGAAAAGTGGGCAGCCTCATTCCATCCAATGCTGCACAAAGAACAGGTCCTTCTTCTTCAAAATGCCTATCAGCCCTCCTGCTGGTAACTACTCCGGTTTTTTCATCCAGGGTGGCAAAGTTTGACTGAGATAGAAGTAAAGGCCGGCATTGAGCACCAACCAAATTTTCAGAAGGAACGAAAAATGGCAACGAGTACAGCTTACAGAATAAAAATTTTCTAAGAGAATATACAACATTTCAAAAAATTACTACTCAACTGACTTATTAACCAGATGTTACAGGGCATTAGAGTTTCACAAGACAAAGGAATATGCAATCTAATACAGAGTTCTCAACCTTGTATATTTTTTGAGGAGAAACACAAAGAATCTAAGAATTTCAGGAGACCATAATTTTACCAAAGCATAAGCTGCCACAAGACATCTAATACAATTATAAAGGTTAAACCAATCTAAATTCTGTGTTCACCTGATACCACTTAAAGATATGATACAAAAGTATTTATGCGAATTACAGATAGTCTAACAAGAACTAAAAAAAAGAACGCCAAATCAGACATATAAAAGCACAAACATTAAAGCCATATTCTTCCTGAAAATCAGTAGATTATAAAATGACCAGGCTAAGCATCAGCACAAATAACTTTCATACATACTAAGATAGTGGATAGTTACTAATACCAAGATGAACTCTAAGAGCAAGGAAAGCCATATAAAAAAAATAGAAAGAACAATACAAGATGGCAGGAGAGCAAGCACATACTTTAAATGCGATATCTCCAGGTGACATTGCCAGGCCGGCACCCATTGATTCAAATGCACCTCGACCTCGGTAATAAACCCTCGGATCATAGCCCAATAGAGAAAGATGTGCAGTATCACTTCCACACGCCAATCCTACTTCAACAGGGTCCATTAGACCATTAACACCGGCCGATGCAATGGCATCCAAGTTAGGTATGTTGGCTACTTGCAGAGGAGTCTTATAGCCAAATCTCGGCAATGATACGTCTCCCAAACCATCAATTAGCACAAAAGCCACCCTTCTCTTTGGCTCCTCTGAGTTGACCATTTCCTTTTGTCACAAAAATTGTGTTTTTCCTTTTTTTCTGCTCTATGAAATTGGTTAGAAATGTTATCTGCAAGAAAGACAGCCCAAGTCCTTTTCAGCTTCAGTATTTTTCAAAACAATCAATTGGGAAAATTCTTCAAAAAATACATGCAATCATCCATCAATAAAAATGAAAATGGTAGATTGGATGGCCCATTTTTGGATCTTAAAGAGAAAAAAGAAAACCCACACACACACACACACCAACTTCTTCCGGTACCATCATATTAATCGCTGAAACAATGGCATCATAATCACTTGCTGGAATTCTTGATTTCATATATTAACAGTATCAATGCGGCATAATTACCAAAATATACTCAGCAAAAACACAAACAACATAAATTTACGAAAAAAAGAAAATTCATAATCAAAGAAGCAGCAAATAAAAACTAAAAATTCAACCAAAATTGAAAAAGGGGGCTCTTTACCTTTCACGGATTCTTTAGCAACCAAATTATTTCACCCCGCAAAATTCTTATTACACAAACATTAAGAACACTTTGATCGATCATCATCATCACTTACCAATATCAAAGCTGCTGTCCTTCAATCTTGGTACTCCGCAACGTAATTGATGTCTCCTTAATATCCAGCAAAATGGGTTTCGGAAAATCTGAAATGTTGTCCTCAAGACTCGAGCTTGACAGTATTAAGGCATGTGTTTGTTCTGGTTGCGTCGTTTTTATGCATTTCTTGGTTCCCGAAGAATATCTCATGATTTCTACTACAACCTCAGAAGTTTAAGGAAATTTTAGTTTTGCCCCCATTCTTTTCAATTTTGTATCTCCAAATATTAACAGTTTGGCCCCTAAAATTTCTCTTGGCATAGCACTTTATGTTTAAAGTTACGCCTCCTTTCTTGTAATTTTCATATTATAATCAACTTTGTAGATCAAAACTTTTTCTTATCTGTAAATTTTGATATGTTTGTTTTTATTTCTGTAAAATATTTTTTAAAAAAAATAAAAATAAATATAATTATTTTATTTCTCAAAATACTTAAAATAATAATATATGTATGTATATATTTCTTCCACAATTTCCAACGCAAACATAATTATTATATATATTAATATTTACACATACACGTATGCTGATAGATAGTTAGGATTTGAATTCTAAACTTCATATAAATATGTGTGAGAAGTGATATCACTAGACTAACTGACCATTCGACTTATATATCTATTGCTATATATCATTTCACATTATTATTATACATATATAACTTCAATAATCAAACAAACAAATATTAATTCAACATCACAGTATAATTTATTTTCCTCCAAAACAAAATGTAAACACATCATTTTAATTCAAAACAATTTCTATAAATTTCTAAATTAGAATAAAAAATTTATAACATTTCACCTACCTGCTCTTTATTACATTTTCTCAAAAATATTTTTGCCCGAGAAAACTCAAAATAAAATCAAACATTACCTTTGATGGCCATAGTTTTAATTACTATATTGCCACCAATATTGTCTTCCATAGATAAGTAAAAGTTTTAATCATCATATTTTCTTTATTTTTAATTACCAAAGATTAAAATTATTTTAAAAAAAAGTTTTTCAAATTAAAAAAATTGAAAAATTCAAAGAATTTAAAATTTAAATAAAGAAAAAGGTCTCTATAGAATTTCAAAAATTTGTAAAGAATCCGAAATTTTTAGACTTTTCAAGTTTGAAAGTCCCAGATGCGAATATGATTCTCTAACGCTATCTTCAGCAAGGAATCAAGAAAGTAGGAAAACTGGCGTTGTGCTAAAGAAAACTGAGATTAGGACTGTTGGGCTGGGATTACATTTACAACATGGGCTTTCTCTTCAGTCTTCTCTCATTTGGGCTTTGTCGCACATTCAAATTTCATCAAAACTAAATCGGGTTTCGAAAACACGGTTTGGATCCAAATGATTGGATCAAAGAAAAGAAAACATTAGTGTAGTGGATTTTTGTATCAAACTATGATGCACAGACATAGACACAACACGACATGAATTTTTAAAAGTTTTAATGATATGATACGATTTGGATTCGGATTTATTACATCTTAGTCGGTTCTCTATATTAAGGTAATATGAAATGATGTGTAACTATGGTTTTGTTTGTTTGTGAGTTAGGGTATTTTGTCAGAATTTTTTGCCAAAATGGTTTTTGGAAAATGGGATTAGGGAATGTAATAATGATTTGTTTGTGTTTTGAATGGTAAGTAGAAAATGGATTTTGAGATAATTATTTATTTGTTTGTGTTTTAAGAGGGAACAAGATGTCATATCTATAACTTTTTGGTTGTGTTGGTGGGGTGAAATAAATATTTTAAAATTATTTATATATATGTATATATAAATTGAATGAGTGGTAGTACATATATATGTGTTTAATGTGAAGAAAACAATTTATGACAAGTAGTTATTATTGGAGAATGTATTAGAGTATGAATAGTAAGGGTATTTTGGATAATGAATTTTGTATTTTGAAAGTAACGTTGGGGAATGTGTATTGTTTATTTATTTAAATTTTGTAAATTGAAAAATGTATTGAAAATTTGTAAACAAACAAGTCCTATATTTTTCTAACTCTTAAACCAAAACGATAAATAGGTATTTACTTCTTGAAAATACCATCCAGTAATCCTACAAGTAAAGCATAAATAAAATAAATTAATTTTCAACACCTTCCTAATATATCTAGGCTACATTTGATAATGTAACATTAGATGAAAACTAAGTATTATTGATTGAAAAGGACTTAAACTAAGTAATATTGTTTGAAAAGAACTTGGGGTTGTTGTCATTATTTCCTCTGTGGGTGGACATTAATCTTGGACTGGTCCATCATCATAATTTATTAAACTTAAAATGTTACTACATTCTTTTTTATTTATAATATTTGCACGCATATCAAGAGCTCATTATAGTTTGAATTTTTGACTTGTGACATTATGTGGAAGACCTGTGTCATTAAGAACAAGCCACTCAACATACTATATATTACACCTTTCTAAAGAGCTTAAATTCTCTTATCTTTCGAATCAAACATGGCCCAATTCTATTGATCTTTGTTTAACATATCAATCAAATTCTTAGAGCACGTGAACTTTGCCCCCCCAAGTGTTGCAGATGTGTGAAAAAATTACCTAACATTTGCTCAATGTGCTTGAATATCCCCTCGTTTCATTTTTCGGTAGAATATTCCACCAGAGATGCTTAAATTCTTTGGGTATGTTGCACTTTACCTCCTGAACTTTAACAAAATGTACATTTAACACCTTAATCATGCTAAAGTATAATACTTTTATCATTAAATTTTATTTTGGTGGAATTATGTGAAATAGTTTATACAAAATATTATCATACACTAATCTATGGACAGTTAAATCAATTTAAGCAAAATTATAAATTGACAAATTAATTTTGTAATTATATTTTACTTAGTTTATACGAATAAGATGGTTAAAACTAATTTTAAAATTATACTCTAATTGATTTTTATATCAATATAACACTATGCATATTTGTTAGCAAATTATTAAATAGTTTTAATTTAAATAGAGTAATAAATGAATGAGATAATGTTGATATTAAGATCTACATTATTTGTTGCCAGTATTCATCCAGCTAGTGTCAACTATCTTCTATATTCTTATTCAAATTAAAACCCTAAATAAATGAACACAAATTTATAAGTACACTATAACAATCATTTGGTATAACCCTAAAATTATTAATTATCTTACACACATTAATTTAGAAAAATTTGAACCATTGAGTTGTTATAGATTTTAGATAACTCAAATTGACTGAACTAATGATATATTGATAATTAAGTAATGTATGATAACAACACTTGACAAAATATTTGACTTTATTCCACCAAAATATAAGTTTAATGCTAAGAATAATTTTTTAAAGTACTTTAGGTGGTTAAATATAATTTTTTAAAAATATCAGGAGCAAAGCGCAACAACTTTTAAATATACTGTTGAAATGTTGGAATATGTGGTATTTAAGCAAGTTAAACAAAAGTTGGGTAATTATTCCACAAATTAACAACGATTGAAAAACAAAGTACATTTGTCGGGGATTGTATGCTATTTACCAAAAAAAATAAACAAGTCCTCCAGAAAGTAAGTTGGCACCACAATATCCGGATGAAGGGTTGATAAAATGTGGTAACTATTCTTAAACAAGTGATCCTGTAACCAAGGATAAAAAACTTCGGCCGATAGACCCGGGAAAATAAACTGTTGATCCTATCTCAGTTAATCTTATCCCTGATAGCAACCTATGCTTGATTAAACAACTTCGAGTTGGATTAGTTTGAATTCGGTTAAACCCACGTAAAATTTACATGAGAATAAGGTTTGACTCTACCAAGAAATTAAATAGAAACAATTATTCCAATTTCCAAAGAATCTAAAGATCCATTTCATTAGGTTTTTCCAGGGCATCCGGCCTGCATGATACCTTAAAATTTGGCCGTTAATTCCCATTTTAAAGGAACTTTTGTGGCTATCTGTTGATCAACCGATGCACTGACTTTATATTTTCTAAGTATATATTAAAGTATATGATATATACTAATAAAAAGAAAATAAAAGATGAAATATGGAATGAAATAAATTTGTTTACTAACTAAAACTACTTTTGGAAAGAATAATTCAACGCCTAACTCCAATCATATAGCAGCTAATTAGATTAGGATTCTCTACTCCAAACTCATTGAAGATAATGCTAAAACTTATATTTTAACTAAAATTGAGGATAGAAATTGATATTTAAATTAAGTAATACATTGAATTTATCATACATGAACAAAACATGAATAATACGATAATTTTGAGTGAATTTCGGGGCTGGAGGAATAGGTCATCCGGAAAAATTTTCCGCGTAAAACTGGTCGTTTGCATGTGTAACTCCAAGCTGTAATAACCCCTGATATTTCGTATTTATATCCCGAGTGCCCGCCCAAAGAGTTGGCAAAGCAAAGAGTGTATATTCAGAAGTGTAGTGCCATTTGTTAATGGCCATCAGCGTCCACCGCCGGAAGCTTTTGCGCAACCTACCCTACTTCGTCCGCCGCATCAACTGCTCCACGCCGCCGCCGCAGCTGCCGTACGCCTCCTCCACTACTCGAAAAGAAAATTTAAAAGAAAAACACGAACCATTAGCCCAACAACCTAACAACCCGGAAAAAATCACCAGCAATCTTGATAATTCCAAGGAGCCGATAAGTACCATAGAAAAACCCGACTCATTAGCCCAACAATCTAGCAACCCGGGAAAACCCTTCATCAATCTTGATGATTTGAAGAAGGTGGTGAGTCCTACACGAATTCCCGACCCGTTAACTCAACAACGTAGCAACCTGGAAAAGCCCTCCCATTCCGAGGAGCTTGTAAATTTTGCAGAGGGACCCGGCGGACCCGGTCCTTTTGGTCCAGGACCAAACGGCCTGGAAGACCCCCGCCTCGATCTGGATGATCCCAAGGAGCTGTTTTCATCTTTCTCAACTCCAAAACTGATCAAATCAACTGTCACCCTCCACATGGCTTCCATGGATCGTACGGTCGATTTGGGTTCATGGGTCATGAATTCCAGGCTGCTGAAGAACCCGGTTTCCAGGAAGGTGGTTTTTAACTCCGTTAAGTATACTTTTTATGATCATTTTTGTGGGGGTACAGATTTGAGGGAAGCTGATAAAACCGTGAAAAAACTTTCGAATTATGGACTTAATGCCATGTTGGATTACGGGTTGGAGCATGCCGTAGATAATGGGTCCTGTGATAGAAATCTGGAGCAGTTTATTCAAACCCTTGAATCAACAAAATCCCCCTCTGCTTCTCCTGTAAGTTAAAAGGGCCTCAATTAATATGATTTTTTGCGTCTTCCTATGATGTTAAAATGATTTGATTGATAAGGATGTATAATTTTGGTATACAGATTAGCTTTGTGGTTGTTAAGATTACAGCGATTTGTCCTTCTAGTTTGCTCAGAAGAGTAAGTGATCAACTGAGATGGGAACATAATGACAAATCTTTGTCTCTTCCATGGAAGCAGGAAACTTTGCCAATTTTTTCCGATTCCAGCGCATTTTATCACACCCCAGAAAGGCCAAACCCCTTGACACCGACTGAAGAACATGATCTTGAATTGGCGTACCAAAGAATATCCAAGATTTGTCTGAAAAGCTTAGAAGCAAATGTCCCTTTGCTAATCGACGCAGAGGATACAATGATTCAACCAGCCATTGATTATTTCACTTATTCAGCTGCAATAAAGTATCGTAGAAAAGACACCCCTTTGATTTTCAACACAATTCAGGCTTATCTTAAGGATGCAAGAGATGGATTGGTAATAGCAAAGAAAGCTGCAGACGGAATGGGAGTTAAGATGGAGTTTAAATTGGTCAGGGGTGCATATATGAATAGTGAAAGAGCAATAGCTGCTTCTTTAGGGGTTGAGTCCCCAGTTCATGATACTATTCAAGATACTCATACTTGTTATAATGATTGTGCTGCATTTATGCTCGAAGAGATTGCCAGAGGTTCCGGTTCCGTTGTTCTAGCCACCCACAATCTTGAATCAGGTAAAAGATTTAATTTTGATGTCCTCCTTGAGAAATCTTGAAGCAATGTTGTTTTTTTATGACAAATACTGGTTTTTGCATAAAAACTAGGTTTCCATTTTCTGTCTTTATTAGTTCACAAGATCGAAGGGCCAATTCTGATCACCCGGACCCCTTGATTCGATTGTTTCTATTGTTTTTCAAGATAGGCCACACTTTCATGAGTTCGTGACAAAGGATGTTCATCCAGGGATTGTGTCCCTAGTCTGGTCGGATTCCTACTGGTTTGTTGGAAATATACGAATCCATATTTTTTCCAGTACGGCGTGAATTTCGTGTTGTTGCTCGTCCACCTGCTGGATGTGATCCAAATAAGTTGAAATGCCTGATGAGTGATGAGCATATTTGTGGAAACAAATATGATTACCTCGATAAGATATTCCCTCTACCATGGATTATTCACTTGTTGATTAATACCTCATAAAATCTTTATAGTACTGAAATGGAACCTGGTGATGGTTTGTAGGAAAATTGGCAGCTGCTAAGCTAAGGCCATTGGTTTGGAGATCAAAAAGGATAACCAGAATCTCCATTTTGCTCAGCTCTATGGAATGGCAGAAGCCCTTTCTTTTGGTCTGAGAAATGCAGGTTTTAAGGTTAGTAAGTATCTGCCATTCGGACCAGTCGAACAGGTTATGCCCTATCTTATGAGGAGGGCCGAGGAAAATAGAGGCCTCCTGTCTTCTTCATCCTTCGACAAGCAGCTCATGAGGTAATAAGAACTAATGCGCTCTTTACTTCATTTGAATTAATACAAGTTAAGTTATGAATTCCCGCTTTTCTATCTGCAGGAAGGAACTGAGAAGAAGATAAATATGTTGATCAAGTTGGAGTTGGGGTGAGAGGACAAGAATTCTGCCGGGCTTATGGTTGGTCTAATTGTACACAGATGAGAACAGCAAAAAGTTCCTCTAATCGAATAGATTTCCCCAAAAAGAAGAATAGCTTTTGTTGTATCTCAAGATTAGTTTGCTTCTTCGAATGATGTGATTATAAATAATATATAAATAAATAAATATATTTTAAATCTATTAAATAAAGCAATATAATTTTACGTTTAGCTGGTAAGATTAACTAAAAAGTAAATTAAAACGAAATATATGATTTTATGATTATAATTTTTTTATTATTTATTTTAATAATCTTTTTACATACTAATTAAAGGTAATTTGATCTTTTTTTTTAATCTTATCCAATCATAGGAAAATGTATTAAGCTTCTCTCCTCTTTATACATATTCCAACTTAATATAAGACCAATGACTTATTAAGGGCTCTATATCAAGGCAAACAAATAATAAATTAAGTGTATTTATACATCTATCAAGCATAATCAATTGAAACAAATAAATTCCTAGAGTACAAATAATAAATCTGTCGTTTAGGACATTACCTGGATTCTTCTGCCTATCAGAAGAACTAATTTAGTTTGTGTTTCAGACATTATTAAGTTGATATCTAATTTATCATTTCCAGTAATTTTTGGCTTCCTTGATTCAAATTTTCTTAGCTTGGGGAAAGTTTAGATATGCTACTCGATATGATCTAGGGAAAAATTTTATTCAACGCATAACAGGTTTGGTTTTGATTATGATCATATCAGATTGCAGTATCAACTTAGACAAGTTTTTCATTTTAAGGTTCTTTTTTAGTTTATGTAACTAAACATACCTTAAATGATTTATAGAAATTTAAGGATTTTAAATCGGCTTGATTTGAAATTTATAGTTGATATGGCAAAAATATGATTGATGGGTAATTCAGTAAAATCAACATTATTGAGAAGACATACATTAATGAAGTAACTTTCACACATCAGAATTCACTTTGAGTTGAAGATGAGTTATGATCGAAAATCTAACTTCAAAATTGATTAAAGAGGGATATTTAATTATTTTCTCACTTGAATAGTTTCTTAAAAGCAAGTGCATTTTCGAATCAGGTACTTACTATTATTGCTCATAGCATAAAATTTTAAAAATACTATTGGGAGAAAAAGTAAAAATAATTGTTAAAAATGATAATAATATAGTACCACTTGTGTCAACAGGCTTTCTACAGTTAGGTAGGTATCATACCTACCTGACGGTTTTCAATCATTGAATTAGTTTAATAAAACCGTCAATAGGTACGAATGACCAGCAAAGTAAAATATAAATATACTCCTGCACGAAAAGTGATGAGCAAATAATTGTTAGTTAAACTAGCGATTTCTCTATCATTTAGTTAAATATAACATTTATTAATATTATGAGACACAATTAAAACGTAAATGTAATTAGTAAAGTGGTGAGTAAATAAGTAATCACTAGTTTGACTAGCGATTTCCTTGTATTATTCAAATATATGCATTTGTTTAGATATAATATTTCTTAATATTATGTAACACAATTAAAAATTAAATATAATTAGTATAATAATAATTAAATAACAAAAACCAACTACTCGTTTTTTGACATGACGACTATTAATAGTACCCATGCATTCATTTCATATATAATTTGTTATTATTATGAATAACATTAATAAATATAATAATATTTAAATAAAATTGAAAAGCAAGTAATCGCTTTATAAAATGACAATTATTTGTAGTTGGAAAGTATAAAATAATATTAATTTTTATTATTATTAAACACATAAATAAATAAATAAAATTTAATGAATAAAATAATATTTAAATAAAAAAATAAAACCAAGTAATGTCAATCTAATATAGAGACTAGTTTTAGTAAGAAACACATATATTTAGATATTTAAGAAAAGAAATTACCCATGACTATAAAAATATAAAGTTTAAATATAAATTTTACATTTTACAAACTCAAAATATGTGATCCACATTGAAATTGAGTACAACAATATTTTATACTATAAATTTCTTTAGTAATCAAATCATTATATAAAATTTTTGTAATATCGTACTCAATACAATTAACTAAGTGATTGAGTAGAAAATTATTTTTATTTCATTTTTTGAGCAAATAAGTAATGGCTAGTCGAACTAGCGATTTCTTGGTTCTTCAATTAAATATAATATTTATTAATATTATGAGACACAATTAAAAATTAAATATAATTAGTAAAGTATGATTAAATAAGCAATGGCTAGTCAAACTAGCTATATAATATTTAACATATATTTCACATATTTCACATAAAATAATTTTTCCACTTTAATAACTACTCATATTAGTGACTTTTTTGTTTGAATAGCTCTATCAATGTATTTTTATATTTAAAAATTACATTAATTATATTTTCACAGTATTATATTATTAGATAAGGACAAATTTGCCAATCGTCTTCCTCACATAGTGTTAACTTCAAATTATCAATCATATCAAATTTTGAGTGACACTTTTTCATTGGCTGACAACCGTCAGATAGATACAAGGCTACCCAACGGTAGAAAGCCCAGTGTGTCAATTGGCTTCATTGAAAATGGTTGATGTAGGTGAACAAACACCGGCCTTTCTATCGTCGAGCAGCCTTGTACCTACTTGACAATAGTCAGTCAATAAAAAAAATTAAAATTTTAATTTTTAATTTTTTTATTGGGCCTTAAAATTAAAAAAATAATTATTTATATTTGTTGAATTAAATTAATTGATTTTTAATTAATAATAAAAATAAATTTAATTAATTTAATTTTTACTTATTTAATTTTATAAACTCACAATAAATTTTTAAGTGTATATGCACAATCAAGTAATCAAATAAATAGAATAATTAGGTTAAACTCATTAGAGTATTTTTATTTTACTCGTGTGAGAAACAATTCGAGGGATTTAGTTAAAAAAACCATAAGGACTTGCAAAACAATTAAAAAAATTCCTTTTGACTTTAGCCCTGGTGGACAAGAGAAGCTGCTCACTTTGATAGCCCTAGTGTAGCGTAGATGGCACGCATCACTAAGCCAGGGGTTAAGGCTTTATCATGAAATTTGGAATCCTCATTTTGATCAACCGACAATGGAAGTTTTTAATTGAGGAGGTGCTCTTGGCTATGTGAATATTGTTTATTCTTGCGTTTATCAGTGGTGGTACACAATCGATTTACGCAAAATGAATATCTTTATGCTGGAGCTCTTTTTTTATTATTTCTTTCACAATTAATGAGCATCAAAGATAATGAAAAGTCATGCTTGTATATAATAATAACATAACAAATACAATTCTTAACTAATTATAAGAAATTATTTTATAAGATAAAAAAATTAAGAAATTAATCACAAAAAATATTATCTTGTAAATTTAATAGATGACAACTCACATGAACTTGAGAATAAAAATCTATTCCAAAAAGCCTACAAAATTAAATATATAAAAAATTAGTAGAAGATCTATATATTGAATATTCCAATTGATTATAAAAAATAAAGTAGATGACTCATCTGACTTCGAGAACAATAATCTATTCCAAAAAATCTACAAAATCAAATATGTCAAAATTTAGTTATATATATTTATATATTAAATAATAATGCAATTCCAATTGATTATGAAAAATTATTTCATAAGATAAAAAAATTAAGATAAATTAAAATTTAGTTCCAACGCAACAAACACCAAAAAAAACAATTCCATAATATAAATCTGCATCCTTTTGATATCTGCATACTTTTGATGTGTGATATCTGCATACAACTCAAACATGGATTCCAATAATGAAATTACATATTAAATAGCAAGAAATTATTTTTACTTGCCGAAAAAAAATATTCGTGAGATGCTTGGAAGACTTGATGAAAGATACTTACAATTTAGATGTGCTTTTATTAATTAAATTATACTTGGACTCTGCCACTTTATACATGTATATGCATAACAAAATTTTAACAAATCTAAACATCTTTGACATTATCTTATCAATCATATGAAAGAAATAATATTAAATTCGACTCAGTAGCTGAAAACTCAAAAAATAAATTCATTATCTAATGAATTTTTTTTTTTCAAATAGAATATATTCATATAAATTAGAGATAAATAAAAATAAAAATATTTTAAAAATAAAATAAATAATATCAAATTTAATAACCAACAATTAATGAAAATATTTTAATTGAATTAAAATACTCAAAATTCTAAGAATTTGCCATTTAATCAAAATAGTACAATTAAAATCAAAATTGCATAATTATAGGGACATATTGTTGTGCTATATATAATAATATAAATATTATATCTTCTATCTTATTCTACTCTATTTGCTTGTTAGATTTACGATAATTCTAAATTGATTAGAAGGAATGTTTATTGCTTGATGCTTTGAAGGGGGATAACATAGTCATATATATATAAGGGCAATAAATGACAAAATTTTATTGGTTGGGATCTAACCGGTAGATACGACCTACCAGACCATGGAAAGCTCCCCTCAACTTCATAGCTCATCCGCTTGCCCTATTTAAGAGTCTCCTCGCCTCTTCAACTCTTACTCCTCCGCATGCATCATTGACAGAGAATTCTTTATATTGTTTCTCTCGACTTTCTCCGATTATCCTGCGGCTACTGTTTCTTTTCCGGTTTCAATATTCTACGCGATTCATAGTTTTTATCTGTAAGTTTCATTCAATTTCTCTCTCAGAATTTAATGTTCGGATTTCTTCTTGTGTGTATGTGCATGATATGTTGATGAGAGTTTGGTTTATTTAAATTTTTAGAATTTGATTATATAAGGGCTTTCTGAAAGAAATTAGATCTTCGTCTGCTGTTGGAGTTCTTCATATATCTGACGGTAATATCTGTCAGTTCTCTGGTTTTTGTTGTTTTACGCTTGGCATAGTATTTGGGGGTATATCTGTACAGGCTTGTGTGTCATTCTCGGATATCGTGATTGAATTACGGTTATTTGTCTGATGATAGTTGCATAATGTTGTTTTCTTAAACAATCTACATGTCTGATGATAATTTTACAATATATAAGTAGAATTTTGGGTTATAATTGAACGCTGTGATTAAATTTGATTTTGTATTATTCTTGTTTTGTGAGGTATTAGGGTTTTCTTTTTTGGAAATTTCCTTTTTACTGGAGGGTTAAATGTGATTAACCCGTCCGCGTTTCTTGTTTTGGATCTCTTTATCAGCATTTATATTTTTCCATAGTACATCAGAGATGGTATTGAATCTTTATTTGTCTCAGTACTTAAGAGATGTGCTTTAATCTTTAAAGAGAAGATTACTCGTTTCCCGTTTATACCCTGATGCATGACTTAGTGCCCTTGTGGTATGAGTTGAAACTTTATTTTCTAATGAAAAACCTCGGACAAATTCAAATGTATCCTATTTTCTAAACGTTTTGTACTCTTTTTTTCAATTAATGCTCTCTTTGTTCCTTTATAACTTTGTGGGCTACATTCATTTGAGTTTAATGAAATTTTGGTTTATCAAATTGTCGTTTTGTGTGCTTTTCCATGGTATTTCTCTTGATAAGTTCGATTTATTGATTTTCCATCTGGTCTGAATCTCATTTTATTGTTATCTAGGGAGAACTAAATGAACTAATGGAGTCAAGGCGTGGGAAGAAGAAGTCTAGTAGTAGTAAATCTTTATTCTACGAAGCTCCCCTTGGATACAGCATTGAAGATATTAGACCACACGGAGGAATCAAGAAATTCAGATCTGCTGCATACTCCAACGTGAGTTTTGTTTTCTTTGCTGATATGACTTTGATTCAGTTCATGGGTTCTGATCTGCTTCGGTTGTTGTTAACTAATGTATTTATTTAATGTAGTGCGCTCGGAAGCCATCCTGAGATTCATCAAGCTGTGCGATAACCACCTCTCGTGGTTCAGAAGAATAGATTTTCAACCTCAAACAGCTCTCTCTTCTTTCTCTTCTTCTTTCCTCATCCTTGTTATTCTTGCTTCAAAACAGCACTGCTTCCTACTGTCTCAAAATGGCCTTACCAGTCTCGGCAATCGGGTTTGAAGGTTATGAGAAGAGGCTTGAGATTTCATTTTTTGAGCCTGGAATATTTGCTGATCCTGGAGGTCGTGGTCTCCGTTCTCTGTCCAAAGCCCAACTGGATGAAATACTGGACCCAGCACAATGCACCATTGTCTCCTCATTGAAAAATGCTGAAGTTGATTCCTATGTCCTATCGGAGTCTAGCCTATTTGTGTACCCATACAAGATAATATTGAAAACTTGTGGGACTACTAAACTGTTGCTTTCAATCCCACCTATCCTTAAGTTGGCTGATACACTTGGACTCACTGTGAGCTCTGTGAAATACACCCGTGGAAGTTTCATATTTCCAGGTGCTCAGCCATTTCCACATCGTGACTTTTCTGAAGAAGTAACCGTTCTTGATGGCCATTTTAGCAAACTTGGCCGCAGCAAAGCCTACGTGATGGGTGGTGCTGATGAAAATGACAAATGGCATGTTTACTCTGTTTGTGCCGAATCAACACGCAACATGGATCCTATTTACACCTTGGAGATGTGCATGACCAATTTGGACCAGAAGAGAGCTTCTGTATTTTTCAAGAATCAATCAAGCTCTGCAGCCATCATGACAGAAGTTTCTGGTATCCGGAAAATCCTACCAGAGTCTGAGATATGTGATTTTGACTTTGATCCCTGTGGGTACTCCATGAATGCTATAGAAGGAAGTGCAATCTCTACAATTCATGTCACACCAGAAGATGGCTTCAGTTATGCAAGTTTTGAAGCTGTAGGTTATGATTTTGAACTAGTGGATTTGACTCTGCTACTGGAGAGGGTGTTGGTGTGCTTCCAGCCAGCAAAGTTTTCTGTCGCCTTGCATTCTTCTGCGGCTGATGACAACCTTGATTTGAAGTTCATTCTGGATATGAAAGGATATACCTGTGGAGGAAGGACCTGTGAGGGGCTTGGCAATGGAGGTTCTGTTCTCTACAGCAGCTTCACTAGCACAAGAGGCTGTGGCTCCCCCATGTCAATTCTGCAACGCTCTTGGAGTGAGAAGGAGGATGAGGAAGTTGAGAAGAAACAAGTCTTGTTAGTGTGATTTGAAGTTTTTTAACTGGTTCATTGTTGCAATGTTTTAGTCTGTTGGTGTTTTTTTCAGTTGATACATTCTATGTTTCTCTTTATAGTGTGTTTTCCGGTGTTGGAACTTCGAATAAATTGCTTAAGTCTTTCCCTTATGCTTGAATGTATCTCTTTTAATGTTTTGGAATAAATTTTTGCATTACTGAGATCTTCAAGCTCTTTTTACATAAACGCATTGTTAAGTTATTTTGCAGTTGAATGTCTTCTAAGTTTACGCTTGTATCTGTTCTTCAATGTTGTCTATTATTTACCTCTATAATGGTACGCTTAGACGGATGCACAAAGTTGAGTTGAAACGAACAAATGACATGGGAATCTTGTTGAAATCTTTTGTGTGCGACTGTTTTACAGGTTCCATGTGGAAATTCTCCTTGAAAACGTTGTGGACCAACATGACATTTTAACTAAAACTTTGGAAATAGTCATTGGGACAATGAGAGAATCAAT
>JACGDI010004513.1:169191-183359 GCA_014898725.1 Jacaranda copaia
TAATTATAAAATATAAATTAATAAAATATATTAATAGATGCCTAATTATTTTTTACTTTTTAATCATTTTATGCACATACAAAAAATATTTTGGGGATCCCCGTGGGTCATCGCAAGGATTCGGGGAATGGGGACAGGGGACAAAATTTCCCCGCAATGGAGATCGGGGACGAGGACGGGGACATAATGGGATTCAGGGACGGGGATGTGGGAGTAGCTCCCCGCTCCATTCCCCACAAATGCCATCCCTAACTATATTTGTATACTCATTGGGTTTATTACCTCATATGTCATGTGGTTTTGGAAATTAAATGAAATTTTGTCCTTCATTCTATATGTATAAGATTAGTTTTTAGATATTCAACACCCCCTCCCCCCACCAATAAAAAAAGAAAAAAAAAGAAAAAAACTTTTCCATCGTCTTCAATTGAACTCCTGGGCTTTTAACCTTTCACTTTGGCTCCTTTTTCATTTACAATTTAATCTATCAATTGTCAATATTTATTTCTAGCTTTTAATTAAATATATCCCAAAGTTAATCTAGCCAAATTTATCGACTTCATATTTTAATGTATTTTAGGATTTTAAAATTCAGGGTATTACAATGCTACACTAAAATCGTTAGGATTCTAATAGTAAACCTCACATGTATAGGTACAAATACAATACTTCTTAAGTTTGGAGTAGTCAACCACTTGACGAAAAATAATAAGAAGAAGAAACAAAGAAAGAAAGAAAGAAGGAAAAAGCGGTACTTTAAATGCTGTTTTTGTAGTTTCCCTTGTAGGTACTGGCTTGCAAGTCTTTCTCTATTGTTATTAGTATGGGGGTTGTCAAAATGTTTGATAGCAATTTAGAGGATGTTAGGAAGCCATCTAAATGCACTTTTACAGATGAAAATTCATTAGCAGTGTTACTTGTTTGGCAATCAATTTAAAATAAATTTTTGAAATAAATCATATTTTCAAAAGTTTTTCTATTTCTTTTTTAAAGAAGTGCTCATTCATAATTTTTTAAATTATTTTTCTTGCACATTTTTTACATACCCATTCAAATGTATTTCAACAAAATATTTGACATATCTCTAAGCATTTGTATAAGATAGGGTGTAAGATGAATCGAGTCAACTTGATTATAGCTCGACTCAAGTTTCAAAAATTCGAACTCGAACCTTGATTTAGTTGTTCAAAAGCTCAGAGTTGGCTCGTGAACTTTTTTTTTAATATTAATTAAATAATTATTATATATTAATAATTTACTTATTTTTTTAGTTTTAAATACTTTTTATATATATTAATTAAATAACTATTTATATCAATAATTTACTTTTTTAAAAATATTTTATGTATAATATTAAATAATCATTATATATTAATAATTAAATTTTATTGAGCTAAGTTAAGTTCGAGCTGGAGCTCAATTAACACTAAGCTTGCGAGCTCGAGCTCGAGTTCAAACTCAAAATATTGGACTTGAGTTGAAGTTTGAGCCTTCAACAGGAGGCTCATCAAGCTCCAACTCAAGTTCAACTCATTTATAACCCCAGTATAGGACAAACTTTTTGTCTATGCAAATTCGAAAATATGCTTTTCTCATCACTTTCCATGCTATTTTGACATTTTCTTTTCCTATCAAGCTCACGCAGAGCACTTCAAATTATTTGTTTCAACGAATGCTTTACTTTTATTTCATAACATAAATAAATATTAAGTGTATAAATATTTTTTTTAAATAAATACATAATCATAAATTCTACAAATTTGTACAAGCCTGTGTATCCCATAAAATAAAATATAAATTAAAATAAATGACCAAAATAGACTCAAACAATTTTAGTATATTATACCTCAAAACAAATGAAAATGTGAAGGTAATTGCTAAACCAACTCCACTTCAAGAAATTCATACATATAGTTTAGCATTACTTCATTGCTTTTCTCTTATTTTTTGGACCTACAAATCAATCTAACTTTGGATGACTATCAAGAGATAAGTTGAGAAAATGACCCATCAGTCTCTCTTTCTATCCCTTTTCTTTTGGTCCTCTTTGTCACTATTGCTCCATTGTCTACACAAAATGGACCAAAATGCAGCTTCTTTACAGCTTTTTTGATTGTGTACTCCTTTTGGCAGCTCCAAGTGAATAAGACCCTTCCTTGGGCAAAATGCAACAAGCATGACCAAACAATCCAATGTGAGGTCTCTTTTGTCTCCATTTGATTTCTAAACATCAAACATCATAATTTGTTGAAATGGGATTCCACGTGTTGTCTCGTGCTCGCAGCCATGAGAGGGTTATTAGGGATAGTCGGCCTCTCAAATTTATATCTAAAATTATATTATACATATGTTTTTATTAAATATTGAACATGAAATTTCTTGAATGTAGGATGATGGAGCAAACAAGGGGCTTGAGGGTGGTTGTCCTCTTTTCTAAAGTCTATATATAGTTTTATATTTGATATGTTCAATTAAAGTTTAAGGGTATAAAAATAAAAATTTAATATAATATTGATGTAATTGAATAAAAGGGCCACCGACCCCTCTAGCTCATTCAAGATAAGCCCATAATACAAATTAATTTGTGCCCAACAAGAACTTAATTAGTATATATACCAACTTCTACAGCCTAACGAGGCATTAAAGCACACTTTTTGTAACTCGAATATTAATTCTACGTGGATACGCTTTAAGAGTAAAAACCCAAAAAATATTCATTAATTTGCGAAAAAGACCCCAAATCCTATTCCATGACATTGCATATTGTCAAAAATGTGACAAATTGCAATCCCCCCTGTGATGATTAGTAGCTAGTACCCTGGGAGTGCTCTCTGCATTTCTTGAGGCTTCTTGAATTTTTGAATGCAGAAAAAGGGGGACCAGAAGTTACCATGAGGAAGCAAATCTCTTCACTGTTGCAGGCAAAACTCCATCAGAAAGAAAATATTAAAATTATAATGACTAAGATTTTTACTGTATTAACTAGTTTCACTTTTTGATTTTTGTTTGTCGGAATTAAATAGAAATATTATGTTATCGTGAAGCAAAATATTGACTTTATTAGTGAAGTATAAAAGTTTAATCACATTAAAGTATTATCTCATCGATATTATAGTACATAATTTTTATCATAAAAAGACATCTCGAACGATGAGAGAGTAATATCAACTTACGAATTGTTTCAAAACCTTTCACTCTCACAATACGGAACAAGATCAAATACCATTATGGTTGCTGAGTCGGGAGTTTTTGAAAGATGCATATGACCATTGTTTATTTACAAATGATACAATAATAATGACCAAATTTATCGTCAGACATAAAAACCTCAACTGCATTGAGATATTATTCTGCAAACAAACACGCATTTGACGATGATAATTTATTAACTATTTTAAGGTGGTGGATTCTTTCATGATTACAAACTTACCATCAAGAACTAAAATAGTTTGTCTGACTAATGCAATGGCTACTGGTTGGACCTAAGCATCCACTGGTACGAGTAATTGCCTTTTTCAGGGAATGGGACAATTATGCCCAGCTGTGTTTCAGTCCATCAGGGCTAGTCACTGGATATTTTTGTCAATTTCCATATTAGAAGCTCTCTGCTATCTTCCTTCCTGTTTGGCCACTTCCCTTACTGGTTAGTACCCGATTGAACAGTTTGGATCCTTTATTTATTTATTTATTTATTTATTTTTATTTCCCCCCCTAATTCTCTATATAGTATTTATGGAAGAAATTAAAGATTCTTTTTTTATTTTAATTTTCCCATTATAGATTTGACCAGTCAACTCATAATAGTTGGAGGCTTGGAGCCCATTCGTTGAAGGCTTGAAGCCAAGTACAAATGACTTCACGAACTAACTTGACATGGTGCAAAGATGCCATACTCGTACTCCAGTAGTCCAGCTTTTGTTACCAACTTTCCCATTAATATCGAATTTTGTACATGTTCTATTTTGACAAAGTCTTCTATTTTTTTAAATTGTTATTATTATTAAGTATTAAGTCTATAATAATATTTTTTAAAATATACAAATTAAAAAAAATAATTCAAGATGCATATTTGTTTAGTTGGGGTTTTAGGTGAATAATAATTGCCATTATATCATATTTGTGTTCAAACTATGAATATATTTAAATAAGAAGCAACAATTTTACATAATAAATTAGCATTAAATATTTGAGTTATAAATCAATTACATAGGCCTTGTTTGGTTGCAAATTCCCAATACATTTTTCAATTCTCAAAATTTAAACAAACAAACAATATACATTCCCCAATCTCCACTTCTCAAAACACAAAATTTATTTCCAAAATAACCTTACTATTCACTCTATAATACATTCCCCAATCATATACTACTTGCAGTGTTTTCAGAATCGGACCAAATCGACAGGTCCAATCGGTTACCAATCTTGTCTGATTCAAGAATAAAAATTAGTGACTGGTTGGACCGGTCAAAATTGGTCAAAATTCAGTCGAACTGGTACCAGTTCAATCGATTTTTGATCGGTTTACTTATTTTTCTTTTTTTTTGAAAATTTGAAAATTAATTTTTTTAAAAAATGAAAAATGTTAAAAAAAATTATGAGTTGAAAGATGACGATTCAAGATTTTGGACATGTAATTTTTTTAAGCATAAATTTATTTTTTTAAAATTTAATGAAGTGACAGTTATATATGAATATTTATGTTTAATTTGTTATTTTATTTTGTTTAATCTCTCTTAGATTATGTTGAATATTTAGCATAGAAAAATTTATTTTTACTTGGACTTGAAGCATGAAATGAATTATTACTTAAATTAATACGAACCATTATTTTTTATTTATTTATAGTTGACTAATTGTAAAATAATATTTTTTGTCTTCTAAAGGGTGTATTTAAAAATAAGTAAGTTGAAATTTTTTCAAATAATATTCTTCCTATATCATTGAAAGTTTTTTTTTGTTAATATTAAAATATTATATATTTAAAAAATTAAATATAATTATTATCTCATTATGCATCATATCGGTCGAACCAATAACCAGTAATGTCATCGGTTCTTTGTTTGGTCCGATTTTGAAAACATTGGCTACTTGTTATAAATTGTCCCATTCACATTACATATGTATACACATGAATATTCAACATATATATACACATACATAAATAATTTTAAAATATCTATCTCACACCATAAACTTAAGAAAAAAGTTATTGATGCGATATCTTGTCTTTTTCCAAAACACAACTAAACAAATATTTTTCTTCCAAAATATTCTTCACCTACCACCAAAAATACAAATAAACAACCATTACATTCTCCGACCTTACTTTTCAAAAATCATTTTGCCCAAATATTTTGGCCAAATGCTCCAATTTGTAACCAAACAAAACCATAACAAATATATATCCATTTATGGCGAGTGGCTTGATATGATTATATCACGATATTAAAATTTAATTATTATATTGAATAGTTATATTTACAATTTATTATTATAAAAATAACTGCATGCACAACACCAATTATAAAAGTTCACTAATCGACATTTATCGTGTTAAAATAAATTATAATTTTTGTTATCTGTTCAAATAAAAAACGATTAAATTTTTGTTTTTCCAAATTTTCCCAAACAATGGTGCTATCCTTTTGTTTCTCCTCATCAATTCCCCTCTTCCCACGAAGGGGAACACAAGGTAAAAAAGCAGCAAAAAAGGAGAAAAAGAAGAAACAAGTTTGGCCAACTATGATTAAAACTCAAGTCATGCGCTACAAATGGGGCTCAGTCTAAGCAATTTTCCGCCAGCCCTCATGATTTTTAGAAGGGAGGCGTGCGATGGATTGCTTCCTTTTTCTTTTTTCTTTTTAAAGAATGACAACTTTCTTTTCAAAGGCTTTCCTATTTCTATTTATGAGTTTATTTATTGGATACAAGTGAAAGAAATTTTCTTTTAATTTGAATTGATTCTTTTGAACGTGTCAATAAATAGATAATCTTAAAATTGAAAAACAAATATTAGATTATTGAGCAGTCTTAGCTAAAATCCTCCAATACACACGCCACAAAAGGGTAAATAGAGAATAAAATTGAGAGTAAAATAACAAAAAATACAATATAATAAGTATAACATATCGGTAAAATTAAAGATAGTTGTACTTGTAACGTATTATTAAAATATGTATCGTCCCCCTGATATAATCTAATTATTCCATTTCTTAAGATTTGATGGTCCTTCAGCATCTGACCTTAATTGGATCTCTAATCTTAGAAATAGTACATCAAAACCCTTTTATAGTTGATCCCTTTTAAAGAGTATTTTGATAAATTATTTTGACAAATACCACATTTATTTTTAGGGTAAAAACGCACATATACTCATTGTAAGGTGGTCATATAGAATAATGACTAAGAATGTATGAACTAGAGCATGCAAAGAAAGTTCCCCTCTTCATGTTCTTGAGACCTTGTAAAAAGTTCTTGTTTATTACATTAAGGTCATGGGAAGGTCACCAAAACCCCTACCAATCTGTAAGCCACTTTTATTGCATTCGGATTCTCACATTCTTCAACATAAGGAGTATATTTTGGGGGTTAATTCATTGAGTGGCCATGTTGTATACACATGGATGTATATACATGTGAAAAATTTTCTTTTCAAGCTAAAAAGAAAAAAGAAAAAGATTATATGGCATTAAGTTATGGTATAATAACAAGATTATGCTGCAATTACATTATTGTACATTCCATGCAATAAGATGCTATAGCTTTGACTGGCCAATGAAAACATTTGGAGTATTTTGTGTGGACATTACATTAGTTCTCATTTATTATGTGATATGTGATAGTTTAATAGACTCAATGCAATAACATTCGATTAGGACAAAGGTATAGTGTAAGTGGCCCAATTATTTATTAGGTCCAACCTATTACAAGCTAGTCATGTTAGGAACCAGATTTCGACCTCAGTGGGCATGATCCATCAAAGCGGATACCAGCATTTGCTTTGTAAATTATGTTATGGTCGATTACCATCGAGGTGTGTCGTTCAGTATTCAGTTGAAAAGACTTGAATATAACATAGTTATGCTTTATTGACTAGAGTACATAATGATGTCTCGCAAAAGTAGTTATCTCGATCAAGTAGTTATCTTGTTTATTATGAACTTTTAATTATTCAAAACCATACTAACAAGATGTTCATATAGTAGAGTAATTGGCATTCTACTCTTATCAATACCTTATTTTGTAATATTTTTAATAAATTGACTCTAAATTATTTCTACTTTAGATATTTGTTTCAATCTTAATTTTTTTTACTATTTATTTATTTTGTCTTTTCAAAAATTATCAGCGACACATTCGACATATTTCAGTATTATATTTTTACAACGTGTGAAAAATTCATCACTTAACTTACTCTTTTTCTTTCCAACTTTGAAAATGAAATTGAAATTGTTGCTATATCCTTCTCGACGTGAAACCAAAATTAATAATGTATTATAATTCGGAAATGCATGGTTAACATACATACTCTTTGCAAATTATCCCAATTTTGGTTAAATTTTATTTAAAAAAGCAAAATTCTTTTCTTGAGAAGCTGCTGACCCATGACAGGCATGCTAGTTTCCTTTTATACAGCACAAAAGACTGGGTAGCTTTTTCTTGGACTGACAGAACAGGAAAAAAAAAAGAGTTTCTGCCATTGAAGGCAAGAATTGAGTTCTGATCTCTAGATTATTACAATACTCAATAGAGTCCCACTGAAAAATCTTGTCTGCTGAATAGCTTTATCTCCAGCAATAAGCCTCAGTTTTTTTTTTTTTCCTTTTTTTAAATTATTATTATTATTATAGCTTCTGTGCTTGATTGCTGGCTCTATCTGTCAATGGAAACGAGAAGAGGCAGAGAAGCGGGATTCTGGGCCATCATATTTCTATCCTTTTGGAGTTCTGCAATAAGTTTGCTCTCTTCCAAAGGTGTAAACTTTGAAGGTACCCATGATGTCTTATTTTAAGAATTTTATACTAAAAAAGGTTGTAATATTTTTCAACTTCTGAAAGTAAAATGAAGATGTCTTAATCTGGGTTTTTATGCATTCAGTTCAAGCTTTAATGGGCATAAAAGCTGGTTTGAGGGATCCTCATGGGGTTCTTGACAATTGGGATGGGGATGCTGTTGATCCATGTAGTTGGACAATGATCACTTGTTCTGCTGAGAGCCTTGTCATTGGGCTGTAAGAATTTCTAATGTAGATTTCTTCAACTTTTTTATGGGTTTCAGACAGATTTCGGCATGTTAACTTAGTTCATAGATGTCTTATGCAGAGGGAGTCCTAGTCAGAACTTATCTGGTACTCTATCTCCAAGTATTGGCAATTTAACAAATCTTCAAATTATGTAAGTGTTAAGTATAATTGTTCAAACTTGGCATCCTTAGTTTCTGCTAGAAGCTGATTTTGATGGATTGGGACTTTTCCAGACTACTTCAGAACAATAACATAACGGGACCTATCCCGTCTGAGGTTGGAAGGCTATCGAAGCTTCAAACGCTTGATCTTTCGAATAACCTCTTCACTGGCAGCATTCCTCCTTCTTTAGGGAACTTGAGGATCCTTCGGTACATGTAAGAACAAGAGCTTCATATCGAATTTAATGTATGAACGGCTTGAATAGGACAGCAATCTTCTAACATAGCATTGTTTAATGTACTGAATCAGGAGGCTCAACAATAACAGTCTATCAGGAGAGATTCCAAGTTCACTAGCCAACATGACACAGCTTTCTCTCATGTAGATCTCCTTTATCTTCTTGCATCCACTGCACTTTAATTTGCTTTTCAGACAAGAATGTTTTGAAGTTTGCTGTCTTTCTTTTGGTTATTTCAGGGACTTGTCATATAATAACTTGAGTGGCCCTCTGCCTAGATTCCCTTCTAAGACATTCAAGTAAGCTATTATCCGAAGATTCTTCAGTGTCTTTTTCTTGTTCTGTGCTTAATGCAACTTAGTTGAAATTTTTCTGCTTCTTGTTGACTGTTATTGCAGTATTGCTGGAAATCCCTTGATATGCAAGTCGGAATCCGAGCCACTGTGTAATGGTGGCATAACATTGATGCCAATGTCCATGACCTTAAACACTTCAGAAAGTACGATGACTATTTCCTAATTTAGAACTTCTTAAGAAAAATGGTTCAATTATTTTTCTTTTAGAATATGTTAGTCTGTTTATTCTAATACCTTCATTCTGTCAGCATCTGCTTTTACATCGACCAAACTGAAACATCATAAGCTTGCCCTTGCATTTGGAACAAGCATTGGATGTATCTGTCTGCTCATCTTAGGAGTTGGGCTGCTTCTGTGGACAAGACAAAGGCACAAACAACGAAAGTTCTTTGATGTTGATGGTCTGAAAAACAATTTGAAGATTGACTTTATAAGCAACATAGGCTATAGTTCATATCTTTTAACTGATAGTACTTCTTTTTCAACTCTCAGATCGTAAACACGAAGAAGTTTGCCTTGGAAACCTTAGGAGGTTTCAGTTTAGGGAACTGCAGATTGCAACAAACAACTTTAGCAGTAAAAACATCCTAGGCAAAGGTGGCTTTGGGAATGTCTACAAGGGCTGTCTGCAGGATGGGACTGCCGTGGCTGTAAAAAGGCTTAAAGATGTCAGCACTGCTGTTGGGGAGAGACAATTTCAGACAGAAGTTGAGATGATCAGCCTAGCAGTTCATCGCAACCTTTTAAGACTATATGGCTTCTGTTTGACAGCAACAGAAAAGCTTCTAGTCTATCCCTATATGTCCAACGGAAGTGTTGCTTCCCGTCTCAAAGGTATCTTATATTCTTGTATCAAGTGTACCCCTTTTTCTTGATCATGCCTGATATTATTCATATTCCATTCGGACCAGCCAAACCGATCCTGGACTGGGGCATAAGAAAGCGGATTGCTTTAGGGGCTGCAAGGGGACTGCTATATCTTCACGAGCAGTGTGATCCAAAGATAATTCACAGGGACGTGAAGGCTGCAAATGTACTTCTTGACGACTACTGTGATGCGGTGGTGGGAGATTTCGGATTAGCAAAGCTATTGGATCATCAGGATTCACATGTCACAACTGCTGTCCGTGGCACGGTGGGGCACATAGCACCTGAATATTTATCCACAGGACAATCTTCTGAGAAAACAGATGTTTTTGGATTTGGGATCCTTCTGCTTGAACTAATCACAGGACAGAGAGCATTAGAATTTGGGAAAGCAGCTAATCAGAAAGGGGCAATTCTTGATTGGGTGAGCATATAATCCACTTCTTTTTAGTCTAATAATATTACTGATGTTGCATGGAAATAGATTTGGGGTCTTTTACGTGAATCAGTAAATTAGTGGGATTCTGCTCCTGAAACATGTCTGTGTAGAGTCAGTGCTGGAGTTAAGAAAATGATTACTGCAATGCCTTTTTAGCTGTGTGAGTTAGTTTTTGTACTAGCTAAGGTTTTGGTGGATATGGCCCCATTTAGGTTGGGGAGCCCCTGTCATTAAGTTTTTCACTTTTATGCCCTTATGGTCTTAATTTGGCATATCAATCATAGAGGTTCCAATTTTCATCAAAATGATTCTTGCACTATGGTTCTTTCAGGTGAAGAAACTTCACCAAGACAAGAAACTTGATTGTCTGGTTGACAAAGATTTGAAAACAAACTATGACAGAATTGAAGTAGAGGAAATAGTTAAAGTGGCTCTTTTATGCACTCAGTATCTTCCCAGCCTTAGGCCGAAGATGTCTGAAGTCGTTCGGATGCTTGAAGGCGATGGACTCGCAGAGAGATGGGAAGCATCTCAGAGATTAGCATCAAACAAGAGCAGAACACAGGAGCTCATGATGATCTCCTCATCGGAACGATATTCAGACCTCACCGACGATTCTTCTGTTCTTGCACAAGCCATAGAACTCTCTGGTCCGAGGTGAAAACTTAACTACTCGCATATATTCATCCCACAGACATTGGATTGCTCAAAGGGGGAGTTCATATATAGTTGAAATCTAGAGAAGGGAAGCCCATCTGGCCATTTTTCGCTTGGTTTTGGTTGTGATAGGATAGATACATATCATCCAAGTTTCAAAGAAGTTCTCATGTTGCATCCTAAGTGTACAGAGTTGGAATTTTTTTTACAAGAGTTGATGTGCTTCTTACAGAGGGAGAACTGATGCTTTCGTTTTGCATTTGAGAGATTAAGTATTAGTTGGAGACAATATGTATGGTGAAAATGCCAAACTTGTGAGCACATTATAATTATTCTTCTCCTTCCTTAGACTTTTTTGAAATTTTTGTGCTATTTCATATAATAAACTTTTTAAATAAATATATTTATATAATTATGGTGTTAAAATTTAAATATATTTTTGATTTTATATAATTCAAGTAAAACAATGTTGTTTTTTGTACCATTTTCCCTAATTTTGACAGGCTAATTTGTTCGCATTGTATTATCCTTCAAAAGATCAAATCAATATATAAAACAAGGTTGCATTCTTATAATTTACTAAAATTGTGAATAATTTATGTTGTCACGATTATATATTATCATCTCAAATTTCCGGCAGAATGAGTAACAGAATATCCTCAAGAATAAAAAATTGCTTTCGCGAAATTAAAGTTCTTTAAGGCCATATTTGATTTTCACTGTCACGAGTCCTGTCTAAATATAGTCCAATATGTATTAATGAAAATTGTGTTAATATTGAGCAATCTTTATTTTTGTTTGATACATTAAAATAAGAGTATCATGTCTTGTTGCAAAAATCTAGGACTTGTTCTCTTATATTTTGGGCATTTTGTAGAAAAGTTTTTGGGGGAATGTGTTTTTGTGAAAAAATTTGGAGAATGTGCTTTGTTTTGGAAAAATATGGAAAATAATTTGAGAATGAATTTTTTGTTTCTTTTTGTTTTGGGAGGAAACAAATTTTATTGTTGATGTCAAATCAATTGTTTTTTTGTTGGGTTTGTAGGGCAAAGTATATATGTGTGTATATATATAAGTGAAGTGAAAGAATGATAAATAAATGAATGATGTAAAAGATAGAGTGATAAAATGAGGGTGTAGGTGTGCTTGTTAGGGTGTAGGTTTTTTTGGGTAAAAAATTATAGTATTTTGGGAGAAAATTTGAGGAATGTGTATGTATTGTAAAATTTTTTTAGGAGTTAGAAAATATTTCCCCAAAATGTAGAACAACAAGCCCCTAGTTCTCTCATTTGATTTTTGCTATTGAACTAAATCTTGTGTTAGGGCAATACTGTGATTTTTCTTCTAATTTGCATTTAAAAATTAAGGATAGTTTCGTATAATCATCCATTAATAAAATAGGTAAGATTAATAGAATTGTCCCATTAATAGATCATGTGAAATTATTTTTTTTATTTTTTATTTTTTGAAAGAAACGACGTTCATTCCAGTTGAATACAAGATTTCTCATATAATAAGGGAGATTAATGCTACTTGGGCTACAAATCACTAAAATTTAATTGTCTCATTAATAGATCATATGAAATTATTAATCTCAATCTCATATGGTGAAATTTAATTCCTTCATCATCACTGCTACTGCTTGAATCCTAGCTACTTCAACCATGAATCCATTATCCATCACCTTAACTGTGTGTATCATTCATGCTACTAATTCCTACTAAAACACACACTTCTTGTTTTGTTCATGAATTGAGGCTTTTTGCCAAAATAGTTTTTGAGAAGCGGGGTGCGGGAATGTAACGGTGGTTTGTTTGTATTTTGGGTGGTATGTGGAGAATAAATTGAAAGAAAATTATTTATTTATTTGTGTTTTGGGATATGACAAGATGTCACATCAATTATTTTTATATTAAATTGGTAGAATGAAATTAATATTTTAAAATTATTTGTGTGTGCGTATATATATAGATTAGGTAGGACAGATAAAAAATAATAAAGTTAAATATTGGGGAATGAGTAGAAAATGAATTAGGAGGGTATTTTGGGCCTTTTTAGGTGTGTTTTGAATAGTAAAATTAAAGAATGTGATGAATTATTTATTTGTGTTTTGAAAGTTGAAATTTTTTTTGATAAATCTCAAACAAATAAGCCCATAATTTTGCCTTACAGCACATACCAAATGTGACCGCAATAGATATTTTCAAGCGAGTCCATTTTTACTTATGAATTCTTGGTGGGCCTATGTAACTCTACCATCCAATTTACAAGAAGAAACTAACTAATAGTATTTTGGGTTTGCATCGATTCGATTAGATTGATTTACTACTTTAGACATTTAATTGGTGTTTTATGGTTTTCCAATGATGGACTAAAATATTCAGTGATTTGTGATTTAGTAGCATAAGTCTTCCATATTATGTGGAAAGTTTCAAATCTGACTCGAATGGGTACTGTATGTACAGTTAAAATATACACTGTATACTTTAATTTAATTAATTCAATTTTAATAGTTGAATAATATTGTCTCGTTAAAAGAATAAATCTTCGTTGTAAAGTTCTCTCACAAAAAAATAAAATAAAACAAAAATGATGGACTAATGCTTATTGGCATCAATTAAATTTGCATCTCTATTAATTGGGCTTATCAAACTATCATGAGCCTGTTGTGTTCGCTATGGTTCCTTCGCAAGCCCTTATGGATTGGGTTGGGTTCTTGTCTACAACCCACATGTGGCTATTTATCTTAAAGGACGAGCCCAATTATCAACCTTTTTTTAAAAAAAATAAAAATTACACATATGCAAACCAAAAATTCATTAAAATTTAAATCCCATAGTTCACACTTATAAATGTGAGAACAATGCCCCTTAACTAATAGGCCATTCAATTCCAATTATCATCTTTAATGGATTATCCATCGAAAGCTGACAAAGGAACTATTTTGATGAATCCAAATCTATTACATGATAAACGAATTATATTTTATGGTATCCACAAGCTTAATTAAGATTTTCAATTTTTATAAAAAATAAAGTCATCAACAGAAACTAGAAAAGACAAATTCAAATTGAACCCATTGTATGAATAAATCGTACACTATCCAAAAATTAGGTATTCGTCATGAAAAAATGACTATGAAATTAATTTCGTAACTATTAGTACAAATTATAATCATAAATATTCATAAGAAATGTAATTTTTTTT
>JACGDI010004513.1:183459-201231 GCA_014898725.1 Jacaranda copaia
TTTGTCCCCAAACAGACTGCCTCTTCATATTTTGACTACTTTTTAGTGCTGCCGTTATTGTTGGGACCACTAAGGACTAGCAAATTGGTGGCTTTGATGGAGACTGCCATTGTTATCGATTAAACCACCAAAAGGTATACACATGCAGATGGATGTCTATTCGCATTCGTTTGGTCCAAGTTTAAATCGAATAATTTCAATTTGCAGAGAAATTTGGAGTATTAATAAATAATTTTGAAGTGCAAATTTTTCATGACTCGGTAATTACAGACCATAATGTCTTGCTATGTTAAAATTTCAATTATTTTATTAAAAGGGTCCGGGACGAGCTTACAAGCTCTTCAAAATATTTTATAAGATATTTAAAAGTTTATAAATTAATATAAAGTATTTGATAATTTTTTTTAAAAAAATCTTACAAGATCTTACAACAAAATATTATGAGCTTATAAACTCTTTTAAAAAAAGTAAGGAAACTCTGACTTATTTTTAAGATTTTAACAAATTTTTTTATTTTAATAATTTTGATTACAAATTTGTTATTATTAACATCCTGCAAACTCCAAAATCTTATTTTATTTAAATACTTCAACAATTTATTTTAAAAATAGGATCTAACATTTTATAAGGTTCAAAAACATCTTATAAGATATAGGAGCTTATAAAATATTTAAAATAAGTTTGGCCAAACACCCTCTAAATCAATTCGATTATGATTATTTTATTATTTAATTGTGTAGTTAAGAGAAGTTGATTGAGATTGTTTATTCAAATGTTCTTTTGATAGTATATTTTAGAAGAAAAGGTGCTCAACTCATAAGGGCCGTGCAGGATTTTTAGAGAAATACGTAATGAAGCTCATCTAAGAGATTTTTAGTAGCTCTATTAGAATAGAAAACAAATTTTGCAAAGATTTTTAATTTTGCAAGTCACGCCTGAATAAGACTTGAGAAAAAATAAATAAATAACTGTGTAGGACTTTAGCAGCAGATTATGCAAAAACTTCTATTTTGACAATCTGTATTGATGTTAGCAAAATTCAAAAGAAAAATGAAAAAGGAACCGATTAAGAAAAATGATAAAAAAGTTGGGGGATAGATAACATACAATTGTTAGCTATTAAGAGGGTGTTTGGCTAAGCTTATTTTAAATTTCTTATAAGCTTCTACATCTTATAAGATGTTTTTAGAGCTTATAAGATGTTAGATCTTATTTTTAAAATAAGTTATTGAAGTATTTGGATAAATTAAGATCTTAAAGCTTATAAGATGCTAATAATGCCAATTTTGTAATTAAAATAGTTAAAAATGAAAGAGCTTGTTAAGATCTTCAAAATAAGTTAGGGTCTCCTTACTTTTTTTAAAAAAACTTATAAGCTCATAACATCTTATTTTATGATCTTTTAAGTTTTTTTTTAAAAAAAATTACCAAACGTTTTTTATCAACTTATAAGCTTTTAAACATCTTATAAGACGTTTTAAGGAGCTTATAAACTCACCCAAACACCTTCTAAATCGGCACATCATCTACCATCTTATACTGCTGAAATTACACATACAAGTATTTCAATTTATTTTAGTAGAGAAACATGTTATTTATGTCCAATTATAACATTTTACTTTAAACTCATTACTATAACTCCATGGTCTCAAATTCTTGTCTACCTTTCTCCTCAAAAGCTCACACTAACCAATTTGTTTCAACATAATAACATAGTTTTGTTACAACCCATAGTTTTTCAATCTATCCCCAATACAATAATAGATGACTAAAGCCAATAATATCAAGTCCCAACCAACCCTAGAAATTACCAAGCTTGCACATGGCTGTCCTGCTGGTGCACTACAAGAGTGTCGAAAACTATACATGCAAACTCGACCCCCACCAAATTAATTGGCTCCAAAATGGCGGAGTCTGTTGAACCACATCAGATCATCATTAGCCTCATGGGACCCAATGTAGGGCCCACCAAAACCTATTCCAACCACAAGATTATTTGACAACTTTTCTCATCCACTAACTTCCCGCCACATGTCGTTCCCTGGATTCCCCCAACCCCAGTTGCCACCATTACTTTAGTTTACTACCCCTCTCGCATTCCCACAACAGTCTGACAGTATGACCACAAAACTTGGATGATGATGATGATGATGATGATGATGAAGGTCGAGACCACCACCGTGAAAGACGGCAGCGGCGATGACGCTGGAAACAACTGGGCCCGCACTTGCGACACCTGCCTCTCTGCCGCATCCGCCGTCTACTGCCGGGCGGACTTGGCCTACCTCTGCACCAGCTGCGACGCCCGTATCCACGCCGCCAACCAAGTGGCTTCTCGCCACGAGCGTGTGTGGGTCTGCGAGTCCTGCGAACGCGCTCCAGCGGCGTTCCTATGCAAGGCGGATTCTGCCTCCCTCTGCTCAGCCTGCGACGCTGATATCCACTCTGCCAACCCTTTGGCCCGCCGCCACCACCGCGTCCCTGTACTTCCCATTCCCGGTACCCTCTACGGCCCCTTGGCTGCTAATCCTGGTGGAATATTAATCTGCCCGCCGGGAGATGCGGATGATGAGTTCTTGACTCACAGAGCTGATGATGGAGAAGATGAAGATGAAGCAGCTTCGTGGCTATTGCTCAATCCTATCAAGAACGGCGATGATGACCAAAGCAGTGATGAAAATGGGCCGTTGTTTGGTGGAGAAGTGGATGAGTATTTGGACCTTGATGAGTACAATTCATGTCAGAATAATAATCAGTTCGAGGGATATAATAATCAGCACCATCATTACAGTGTTCCTCAGAGGAACTACTGTGGCGCCGGCGGCGGCGGGGATAGTGTTGTCCCAATCCAGTATCAGAAGGGATTGGACTACGAGGTATCAAAAGGTGGATACAGTTATCCTGCTTCAATGTCTCAAAGTGTAAGTTCTTCAATTCTTCATCAAACTTTCAAGAATTTGAACGCTCCTTCACAAATTTAATAAAATTTTTCATAAAATATAATTTTGTGATGTTTATAATTTATAAATATATGCTTGTGTGATGAAAATAAAATGGATCATATATTTAATTTCATAATATAATTCACACAACCTGAGGCAATAGTGGCGTTGGTAGCTGATATCAAACTCATCTAAATTTTTTTATAGAATTATGAAATTTATAATGAACTCTTTGAATATCATCGTTAATATATGACTATAGTCTTTTTAAATTTACTAATAATTGATTAAAAATAAATTACAAAATTCTTCTGCAACGAAACTCTATTTATTATTAATTTGTTGGTAGTGTTTCTTTTCTTACATTACATTAAAGACATGGTCTAATTGAAAGCCTCTTTTCCTCTACCAGGTCTCCCTTTCATCGATGGATGTCGGGGTCGTTCCAGAATCAGCAACAGCATCGAGTGAAGTTTCGATCTCCTACACACGAACCCCCAAAGGCACCATCGATCTCTTCTCGGGCCCTCCGATCCAAATCCCGGCTCAGCTGAGTTCGATGGACCGAGAGGCCCGAGTCCTGAGGTATAGAGAGAAGAAAAAGAGCAGAAAGTTTGAGAAGACAATAAGATACGCATCAAGAAAGGCGTACGCAGAAACGAGGCCGAGGATCAAAGGCCGATTTGCGAAAAGAACTGATGCGGAAGTCGAAGTGGAGCAGATGTTCTCTTCTTCATCTCTAATGGCAGAGAGTGCATATGGAGTCGTCCCATCGTTCTAAGGATCCAGAGGAGATATGGGATTGACAAAAACAGCTGATTGTTGGAGATTCTGATCATGATTTTGCATTTGTAATTTCCTGTTTATAATTTTGATGTGATCATATTGTTGAATTCTCTGCTTGTTTGATAATTCGTATATGTGTTCATATATATATATATATATTTGTCTGTGTATATGTTTGTTGTTTTGACATTTTTTTTAGAAGTAATTTATAATTATGATGATTATGAGGGTACAGAGTGAAGAAGAGAAGAGTAGAAAGTTTGGCTTAAAATGGACAAAAGCAGAATGCTGTCCTCAAGATGGAAAAGTTTGATAGATTTATTCAATTTAAATTTTTTATTTTATTCTGTATTTCATTTTTTATATATTAAATTTTTTATTTTATTTTGTATTTCATTTCATATTTTAATGTGTTGTATATATATTAAGTGTATCTAATTTTTAATTAATTATTTTTATAAAAAAATATTTAATTTACGTGTTATATATTCATGTAGTGAAATAAAGGATGAAACATAAATTAGAATAGAAGATCTAAACTGTGTCTTTTAGTTCATTTCATTAATATATGACTGTATTATTTGTTTTCTTATAAAATAATTGATTTAAAATCAGATACACTTGATATAAATATAGCAAGTTGGAATAAGAGATGGAATAGAAAATAGAATAGAGGATCTAAAATGGGATTTAGATGGGATTTCCTCACTTTCATCCTCTATATCTCGCTTTATGTTTTATCTTTTATTGAAATATGATAAATTTATGGCAAATACATTTGAGCTTCATACTTCAATTAATTATTTTTATAAAAAAATATTTAATACACTTAACATATATAAAATGAAATTGAAGATCCAGACTGAGATTTTCTAACATTTTTTTCTTTTGTTTTGCTATTTTGGGTTAAGCTTTGAGGCGGATTTTAGATTTTAAAATATTTTTCATATATATGTTGTATAATGTACATATATGTGCGAAAAAGAATGTTATATTATATGTATGTTCAAATAGAAAATATAGGTTTAATAATATTAATGAATTAAAAAATAAGTTATATTTTGCGTTTAATTAGTCTAATTCATCGGCAATTAAGTTTGGCACGGATTGGATTTCAAATCTATAAAAATCTTAATGGATTAGGTTTCAACTTTCTAGTTTTATTAAATCTACCTTAAATTTGATCAATTGCTTTTTCCATAATGTCAAAATTTATAAAAATTATTATTATTATTATTTATTTATTTTTTTAAGAAAAACGGGTTTTGAGAAATTCTAAAGCTTTGGGCTTTGGACAGCGTCCGCTGTCGGCCCAAGAGGCCTAAAAGGCCTGGGAGAAAAGGCCCATCACAACGAGACAAAGGGAGCAGCAAAATACGGAACTTTGGGCTGTTAATTAATCGGATTTAACTTTCTATTATTGTCAATTGTTGAAACTAATTAAAACTCACAAAAAATTTGAATTACGAGGTATTTATAAGAGTTTTTATTTTTAGAAAAATAAAATATTGTGAGAATGAACAGTAATGAAAGTAGGCGCATTTGAAAACAATGGTGGAAAGTCGAAAAAAATATAAGTTGAGATATTTGTGAAAAACTAAATTGAAATATTTACTATTTAAAAAATAACGAACATATCTATAAATTAAGAGGCAAAAAAATATTTTTTTCTAAGTTCAAATATGCTCAAAATAACTTTAAATTATTTACAAAAATATTGAAGAATTACTTTTTAGGTTTTAGCTTTTTTCGAGTTAACTTCCGAAAATCAAAAGTAAAAATAGTTTCTATACACACTCAAAAACAACTTAATTTAAGCTAAAAATTCAAAAGTATTTCCTATAAATTATTTCAAACTCCTAGTGTGGGCCCTACAAGCATTTGGGCTCTTTTTGACAGTCCTAAAAAGTTTTTGGTCCGAAAATACGATAATTATGAATTTATGAACTTTGCATAATAAATGATTATGAAATATTAAAAATTAATTAGTCTCAGAATCGACTAAGAATAATTCAATTTAGGAATCTTTTTAGTCGCAACTTTGTCCTAGTGCGGCGATTACTTTTTCATTAATGAAAATTAATTAAATAAAATCAAGTTTAAGGTTAAGACATGGGGAAAGTTGGCTGGCGGCTGTTGAGATCCATGAAAAGCCAACTGAGAGTTGTTGCATCGTAACATTGAAGAAGCATTCTCAAAGATTCCAAAATCTAGAAGAATCTTAGAATGCATATGAAATGTTTTGGGAATTTATTTCTCATAGAATACATTATTTGATTTAAAGTAAGGTGGTGATAAGGATTTGAAAGTTAAGAATTTTTTTTTTCTGATTGAATGGATTATATATAATTATATAAAAAGTATTATTTATTATGCTATTTAAGTGGTAAAATTGAGGCTCGAAAACCAAGATTCCGTCTTGGTTGTGAGCCCCACAAGTGCTAGCCTTCGTCTTCATGACAGTTTTTTTCAATAATATTTGATATATTAGTGTTACAAATATGACGAGGGTTAGCTAATAATGAACTAAAATACCCCATAAGGTGGTAGAAATTTGATATACAAAATTTGTAAGAATTCGCATCTTTTCTATCCTAACCCAACATAGTCCCCATGCAACTAGCCATCTGAACCTTTGATAGGAGACACATGGATAAATCTCATGTTTCCCTTTAGGATTAATAATACGTGAACACTTCAACCCATATCTATAAATACCATCCCCATTTATTTGAAAGGTGACAAGAAAATTATCTCAGGGCTAATTTAATCTAGATAGACTCACATTATGCCAAGTTCATAGACTTCTCTACTTACGCACCTTCCAACTTATAGACCTATCATAGGCGCCCAACTCCAACAGGTATTTATAAACTTGTAGATACATGGACCTAAATATATTGAAACCCTTATATTCCCTCTTCAAAATAATATAATTACCCATATTTAATGAGGTGAAAAAAGCAACGAATGATGTAATAATTTGTGCTTAACACGTTTGAAATTTAATTTTGGTGAACAAAATCAACTATACTAGTTAACTAATAAAATACTATTTAAATGAGAAAATGGTAAGACACAGATATGAGACTTGAATCCAACACTTCATACTCTCAATTATAGTATTTTAGGACTTCAATCATACCATTTAGGCAAAATATTATTGGTAAAGTTTCAAATTCATAATAGAATTTTCATTTGAACTTGCCTGGATAATTTAAAATTATTATAGATTACAAATTCACTTAATATTTGAATTGTTTAATATCCCTTAACTAAGAATCATTTATTAAAATGTAAATCCTTCAATCAAAATACAACCCATGATTAAAAAAATCATGGATCCTTATTCTAAGTCAACATAGCACAATTTTTTTCAATTTTTAATGCCTCCCCTTAATTGATACCAAATTTTATTTGATTGGTTCATGAATCCACAAAAGCAAATGGGAATATCAACCCATTTGCATGACTTTTTAAGTCTTCATGGATATTGCCTTTGCCTCCTTTCTTTAATCCTAGATATTAATGTCTTAAAAATTAAAGTATATTTCAATTAAATAATTTAATTAGTGGTGCTATGCCAATTTTCAAATATAGGTGCCTCATTTTCTAATCTAAAAGGACCCCTCCACCCACTTCCACTTCACATTATTTCTAACCCCAATATTTTATCCCCACTTCAATTTTGACATTTATTTCGTGCTAATTCGACAAACATTTGGACCACATTTTTTCCTAAAGTAAAGAAAAAGTTTATCGTTGAAAGTAGAAAAACTATGGTCAACAAACAGTTTTGTCATTATTCCAATAGTTTTAGAAAAAGAGGCAGAACCAGTAATTTAGGTATAGTAAAATAATCCTTTACAAACTTCATTACCCACAGAATTTAGTGAGCGGCGCCAAATCTTTCTCTGAATTGCTTCTTTCGCCATTAAAGTGCCTATGGTATCAGTTCATATTTGGATACCCGAAACTTATGTAGAGGCACCTACAGCTACCACAAAGATCATTGCCCAACCACCGCTAGAGCAACTAAGCAAAATGGAGAAAATTCAGTTGAGGACTAGGGAGATAAGGGAAAGAAGAGAGAAGAAAACGGAAGGTTCTCTGGAAGATTTGAAACTTCGGAGTTTTTGTGGGAATTTTTGAATTTAGGGAATTTTTCTCCATGCAAATGGGAATAGGGATTTACTCCCCGCCCGGCGGGGTTCCCGTCCCCATCAAATAAATATAATGTACTTAATTATATTTATATATATGTAATATTTTTTTATTATTTTAGTAATTTCATTTAAATTATAAGAATCAATGAATAATAAATATAAATAATAAAAAATATAATTTAAATCTAATTTTTATTCCTATTCCTAATTTTTAGCCATAAATTTGAAATAAATTAGTAATGTTTGCTATTTCGAGAATCCCCATAGGTCTCCACAGAGAATCGGGGAACTAGAAGAGGGGACAAAATTTCCCCATGACAGGGATCGGGGATGGGGATGGGGGACATGGTAGGATTTGGGGATGGGGATGGGGACTACTCCTCGTCCCATTCCACACAGGTGCCATCCGTACAATAATTAATTAATTCAAAACATACCAATAACAATTAATAAATAAGTAATAAGATAATAAGCTCATATAAGTGAGATATATATTTTTGTGTATGAAAGATTTAAACCTAAAACTTCAAAATTGTTGATATGGAAGCCTTCTCCCAAATGCAAGTTTATTCTTATGATATAAAACATTCCAAGGTTTGGAAGTCAATTCAAATCGGATCAAATCTATATCGAATCGGATTAACCCCATCATGCCCAATCCATTATCTCGTATATGTGCTATCGAGGTTGCTTAACTATGGACGCCTCTAAGTGAGCTAGCACAATTCGTTTTCTAGTCAATACATGGCTATTTGCTATAAGTATTTTACTTATTGTACATTATAAAGTATATTATGCTATTTGCTAATTATTCTATTTTTTCAACTTTGGTAATTTTTCTCAAGATTTTAAAATCTTAAACTTGATCATTAGACTAACACCACTAAAAAAAACTGTTATTTGCACAATTTGTGATGGAATTTGCAGTGGATTTTTCATCATAAAAACAAAAATCTATCACAAAATCCATTGCAAAATGGTCAATCTTGAAGAAATTAATCTTGACATTTTGCGATGGAATTTAAAATTAAAGAAAATTAAAAAATAGAGTTATTATATTTATTATATAGAGTTAAATTGACAATTATGCAATTTTATTATATAGAGTTATTATTTCAAAATACATATATATATATATATATATAGTGAAGTATATGAAAACTCTTTATTTTCCTTCCAAATTTAATAATTACTAAAGTGGCTTTTCAGTGAAATGAGAAAACATATAGAACACTTTACTATTTAGATTTAGTATTAAATTTTAGAGAAATGTGCAAACTTGTACACATTTAGAGTTCCGGTTGTAACTTTCAAAGTATAGGGACTAAAGTTTGAATATTCAAGAGGTCAAGGACTGAAAATATATTTGTACTTTAGAAAAGTACTAGATTGAGTCTAATCACGTGATATTTATAAACCCTAATTAATGATCACACGATTTCTTCCACAACCATTTATTCATACACGAGTTTACTGTGAATGAACATTAAACTTTCTCAAGATTATTAATTATTTAGGGTTAGTTTGGTTGGAATGATAATACGGGATATATAATTTTTATTTTATTTTATTATTTGTTTAGTTGGAGTAACAATAATATTATGGTCTGCATAAATATCAAAAGTCCGTATTTATATATGCAATTCTCATTATAAATTAACCTGCAACCTCTTATGGGATTATTTATCATGCCAATCAAATTATTTCACAATGATAAAAAATCACACAAATCAGTACATGATAAATAATATTTATCGAACAATATGGCCCATATATTTAGATACCAATTTTTTATATTTAGGTCGGTAGGAGGTTGACAGCTCATCAATTTATAAAAAATACTGCTACATATCATCTTTTATACTTTATGTTTAATTTTAATAAACATTTATTGGAATTAAATTGATTTAAAATCACTAATCAATCTTTGGCAAATTAGAAGAGGTGTAAAAGGAGTGCCAACCTAACCAATGATTGTAGATGTAGTATTTTTCTTCAAAAAGTACATGCTTAATTATTTCTTGAATCAGTGAAACCCACGATTTATTTGATTTCACATATTTTGTATTTTTTTGGGGTCTAATTTCATGTTATTTTAATTTTACTTTAGGGTGGGTTCTATTCAACTAAAAGAATATTTATTCTCATTATTCTTCATTGTCAAAAGAGAAGAAACCCTTATATCATTTAATAATTCAACTAGTTACAAGTATAACTTTATAACGGACTATATTATATATATATATATATATAATTTGAATAAATTATTATTGAAATATATTGTTAGCTTATGTATTAAAAAATAATTATGTGGGAATTTGTCTTACATAGAGAAATAGAAAAAGAGTTTTACCGTATACAAAATACTAGTGGTCTATAACATCCGAATAAAAGATCGTGGAAAATGTAGGAGTATATAAAAGCATAGTGCTTAGCGCACGTGCGTTTCAATAAATATATTCTACAAGTTATTTGTTCTATTTTTATTTACCTAATTATTTAATTACGAAATAAAACAAAGGTTATATTTTTTAAGAAAAGGTTTAATTTTTCATGAAAAGTTGTGTATGATGATTTAAGTTAAACAAATATTTTGTTTGACTCAAATAGTGTATTAGTTCACAATTAATGGATATATTGTCTCATTAATTATAAATACACAAGCCTTTCCGCGAATTTGATACTAAAGAAAAAGCTAGAAAAATTAATTCTGCAATCTCTATTCTTTACAAATATATTATTGAAAATCGTAAAAGAGATTCTGAAGGAACTCTTAAAAATTGCCACTTGCAGAGTTTGGTGGTTTTATTGTATCGTGGGAGTGAATTGCCTTATTGGTGAATAGTATCCACCAATAAGTATAAAATACACCTCAAAATCACCTTAAGAATAGTATCATCACGCCTCAAGATCACTATCAAATTTGCTATTTTCATTTAAGATTGTGTAATAGTTATAATATAAAACATACTTATATCAACATCTTTAGTGGATCCAAACTCAATATTTTTTATCCATAGAATTTTGAGCCTCAATTTATTCTGTAAAATAGTATCATTAAAAAAAATCTAAAAAAAATACTATTTATTAAGTCTTGGGATACTCCCTTTATGACTTCAATGACCTATCATTATTTCCAACTAATCCATAAGGTTCTTTAGTGTCAAATTCAATGAGTCACCCCTAGTTTTTGTTAGCATTTGATGTAGACATATCATTAGTTAGGCAGGTAACTATGGATGCTTAGCTTAATTAATATGCTAATATTGTTAATTAATTGGTGGACTGATAGTGGGGGCCTTATTGGAGAAAATTTAATTTAAAAAAGAAAAGAAAAGAAAAGAAAAAGTGGATATTATAAATTTGGGGACCCTTTATGCTTTAAAAAGTAAAGACATTTTCTAGACGGCCAAGTCACCCTGTCCACAACAATCAAATCAAACTAGATGGTGTGACAGTTATTTATTTTATTATTTTATTTCAATACTCCCTTTCTTCCATTTTACTTCACCAAAAGTTAAGAATCTTCAATTTCCTTCACTTCATTCCTTCTATCTTCCTTTTTTTCTTTTTATTTTTTTTTTCTTCCCTTGGGCTACATGCATAGGCATATCGTCCATGAAATTATATAAGGAGGAAGAATGGAGTTAAAATTTTTAATTTTATAGATGCTAGACAAATATTTTGATTCATTTAGTAGAATAATTTATAATTTTGAAATGAGAGTCATTAATTTTTTGGTTCTACTTAGTCTATACACATAGTTTCTAAAATTATATTCATTTGAGAGAGATGACTACTACGTCAAGTTCTATATATGCTTCATTCTATCTCTAACTCTAACCTTTAACTTTAAATTTTATTTATTTACTCGAATAAACAATTGTTACATCTAATCTTGTGTTTTGTTTTGTCCTTAATATAAAAATTTTAAATTTCAATTAGTTTATATATAGATTATTGAAATTTTAAATTTTTTTGATGATCCGCTACATTCAACTCTCCACCTTCTCAATTTATGTATCTTTCAATAGAAGTTTCATTCTATTTCATATTTAGTTTCTCGTATTTGCTCAAATGCACATATAATTAGTTGTAAACATAACCCACTCCAATTCCACCCTACCCCACCTCACCCCACTGAAGGGGCAAAGAAATCTGTACTTATATTAAGAGTTCGTTATAATTCGAATTCCTAATGTTTTACATTATATAAAAAACTTATGTTATTAAATCAAAAGTGACTCGAGATTTGAACCATTTATACATTGGCATAGAAGTTAAAAATTAGGAGTTGCTAAATGGGGGAGGATACCTCAACCAAAAGAACACGTTTGGTGGGTCCAGTGAGGATGAGTGAAAGCCATAGTGAAAGAAATTCACTCATTTTCTTGGGACAACTTCACACTCATTCTCTTCTTAGGGCAAATTCACTTTTGTTTCTAAAAGTGTCCAAAGCATCAGAATGCCCTCTTGTCATCAATTCTTGGACATTAAGGACACATTGCCACGAGAAGCTGCATCAATCTAAGCCAACAAAAACTTGAATCATATAAAATTATAAATCACCATGTATAGGAGACTTCTTACAAATGAAATAATTATGCACTTAGTTTTAACTTTTGTGGCCTAGTTTATTGTTAAACTTGCTATTTTTAGCTTGGAGAAGTGTAATCAATGGAAGATACTTATCATAATTTCTCATGTCATTTGTCGCCAAGTAAATTTGTGAATTCAATTAAATTTGAAACTTTTGACTGATTGATTTACTGACAGATTCTACAAATTTTAAAGTTATTTGGATTAGAATTCAATCATAAATGTAAGGGACTCTTTGTTCATCGCATAAATATTTCAATTCTTTATATAAATATGGAACAATAGACACATCTATATAAATTCAGCTCTAGTTTTTTACGAAATGAAACCTTCTTCGTAATGTAGGAGCTTTTACGCAAAAATAAAGATATTTGGATTATTTGTTGTAACTCCTCTTTAAATTGTGAAAAGTCATTTACTTATTAAAAGTTCAGATTATTGTTCGAATCAAGAAAATTCATACTACTCATCTAACCAATCAGATCAATCATGTTATATGACCCAAACTCAATTTTTTCCAACATTAAAATTTGAATTTAGATATTTCAACTGCATAAACCAATACATACATAAAGCCCACATGAATATCAAATCTAGGGTAAGGCCCCTCCTACTCCCATATGGTGTATCTATGTGTATAATGACAATGCCATTCATCTTTAAAAGGGTAAATTTGGAAATTCATTAAACAAAGAGACTTGGAAAGAAATCAATCCCATTGAGACTTAGCACGGAAATAACAAAGTAAAAGAAAGAAAGAATCCCCACTTTTTAAGTTTGGTTCACTTCACTAACACACAATAAAGCAAAATTTCCCAAATCCTAATCCATGCACTCCATAAATATTCTCCTTTTGATCTTCCCCTCATATATATACACCCACACCCTCCCTTCACAGCACAAGCTACCATAACAATGGCAACAATCTAGATACATAAGCAAAGAGAAATTATATGGAGATGACGCCAAAAATCCAACACCCCACCACCACCACCCCCGCCGCGGCTGGCGGAGGATTGCAGCGGTGGAATTCGCCGATTCCTTACCTATTCGGCGGTCTAGCTCTGGTTTTGGGAGTAATAGCTCTGGCATTGATGATTCTGGCTTGCTCTTACAGAAATTCCTCCTCCTCCTCATCTGCTGAGAAGCCGGAGAAGCCCATGCCCGATTTACGGCCTGAAATGGAACCCCGGATAGTGGTGATCATGGCCGGAGAAACTAACCCGACCCATCTCGCAAAACCACTCGCGGCTATCAGACCCGTTGAACAAGTTTGAAAGCACGTTTTTACCTTTTAGTAGTTTGTATCGTCAAATCTCTGCTCAGTATTACACACGATTTTTGCTATCTAGTTTAAGATAGGTTCACGGAAAGTGCTAGTTTGTATAAATCTTATAGGAAATGATGGAGTTTGAACTCTTGGGTGTTTCTTCTGTTTTATCGAATTTTTTTTTTTTTTTTGGGTTTCTGGTTTTCTTTTGTTTATTCAACTTTTCTTTTTATTTTTTTCTATTTCCTTGAAGGGGATTTATTTATAAATTACTTGACATCAATTTAATTAGGGTTGAGTCGAATCCTGACCAACCCTTTGTATTTATATGTGTGTAAAATAAAAATTTTAATTTAATTAGAATTTTTGTGAGTTTAAATTTGTGGATAAACTCATCCTTCATGCAGTAATTATACTATAAATAAATTTTTTTATGATGATAAAGAACTTCTACAATTACGTATAAGGGAATTCTTATATTATTTATCCTTTTTCAGGCCTTTATTCATAAATAAAATGATATATTTACTGATTTTTTTATAGCTATAGTTTGATTATTATTTAAATAAAATTTTGAAGTGTATGTGGGTAGCATTAATATTTTATTTCATAATATTATGGTTTGCAGATTAAACTCTCCGCAAAAATCATTTAAATAAGACAAAATTGAGAATTAAGAAAAGTGTCATGAATATCAAGACTTTATTAAATGCCCATATATATATATATATATATATATATCATATAACTGACTTTTTTGTAGTAAAAATTTTATAGGCTTTATAAGAGTTTTGTGGCCTTTGGGGTTGTCAAGTAGTAACTTTGATCACAAGAGTTCTTGGTGTTTAATTAATTTTATAAATTCTCCTTTGGGTTGTGGCGACTAACATAACATTTTTAATATATGAAAATACTTATTTTTGGGAAAATTACGACTTCAATTAAATTGATATTCATTAGTCAATTGATAAAAAATTTCATAGATTTTATGTTATTTACTTGAGTATTGGTTAAAAAGTGAACTGCAATAGAAAAAAAATGTCGATGCAAAAAAATTGTCGATCAAGTAGCTTATTGGCCCATGGTATTGTCTCACTTTATACATTGAAAGTTCAGAATTCGAATCATAACGAACTCTTGACGTTCGTATATATAAATAAATTTTTTTAATAAAATATTAATATTATATTATTTATGATTTGACTATTCATAACTACAAAATTTAAATAATACATGAAAAAATATATAAAAGTGCAACTGTTTAATTTGAAATAAAAATATTTATTTTAACGTTACATGTTTATTACACCATTAGGAATACTAGAAATCAAATTAGACACGATTGTTAGGTTGGTAATTATTAGGATGCACTTTCAAATTAAAGCACAAGGACATTATAAAAGCTAAAGTAATTAATTATTATATAATGGTTGTGATTTGATAATAATTAACAAGGATTAGTTAAGTTGACTAATTTTGCTAATATGTGGTCTTAATTTGTTTATGGGATTAAAAAAATGAAATTAATTAATTTGTGGCTTCTCGGACATGTTCGAAAATTTTCCATAATGGAGTGGTTTGAAGTGCATAAAAAGGTGGTCGGAAAAGGACAATAATGTTAAGTAAAAACGGCTTGTGTATTGTATCCAACGAGCCTAAAGATAAATGCAATTTTGTCACCAACTTCTTTTGTGGGGAGACAAATATGGTCAACTTGTTTGGTGGCTATTGGATTAATTATTCCCCCCTTTATTTGCGAAAATACTATGCTCATAAATTATTAATACTAGTTATTTGATTACATTCGATGCATGTATATACTAAAATTTTTATAGTACAGAATAAATTATTTATTTTTTGATATAATATTATTTTTTTAGTAGCATGATATTTATTGTTTTTTATAATAATAATAATAATAATAAAATATTAAAATAAATTAATAATTATGGTCATATAAAATATGTGGATCGTAAATGATGGTCACTATGCAGTTGTAGTTATAAAAATTTAACCAAAAAAAAGTGAGGGCATGCGTTTTAGGTACATTTTACAAAAACATACCATATGAGGTTATGTGCTTTATTAATATTAGTGGTTGAGGCACATTTGATGCATGTGCAACTATTAATAAAAAAATAAAAAAATAATATAAATGAAAGATAACATAGTTGTAGAAAAATTAAAAAAAAAAAGAAATAAAAATATGTATAATATTCATGAATTATTGTGGAACTAAGTGGTAGTAGTAGGGTAGGAATAAGGTGGTAGTTATTCTACAGTTATGGGGATAAAAAATAAAAATGAGGACATTTTAAAAAAATATTTAAAATCACACTAATAAGAGGATTGGCACTTTATTAATAGTATAAATTATATATATATATAACAAATAAAATTCTCATCCTTCTTTGTTGCATTAACTCATAAATACCTCATTATTAATCTATTTCTATGTATGTTTTTATTTTGAGTGATTAATTATATTTGTCTCCATCAAATTGATCACTAATTCGAGTCTTCAAAGATTTTCATTGGACCACTAACTAGCCACCATAACCTGATTTGTGCATTTCTAAATTAGCACAATTCTATATCAACCTGACTAGAAAAGAATCACATTAAAAAATTAAAAAATCAATTACGATCAATTTGTATAGTTTAAGCTATGAAATTAATTTAGTAAAACCTAAAGCGAATGCTTTCATAGCTAATATTTACTACAATCAATTCATAATTAATAATTATTTTATTTTATATAAATATATATTAATTTTTCTATAAATAATGCGAAATTAATTTGTTGGGCTTTTAAGGGTTGATAGCTAATTAATAACTTCTGTTGCTCTTTACTTTTAAAAATTATATTTATTGCTAAAATTTTGTGGCAACAATATGTAGTTATAACCACGAAATTCATTTCATAGCAATATTTTTGTAACGAATACTTAATTTTTTTAGTAGTATCAAACATATCTTAAATTTATCTCAATTCAAATTATCCAAAATTAAGACTACTCCGAAACTCAAATCAATACATGTAAACGTGTATATGCACACTACTGTGAGTTGGAAACATATTGTTAATTAATCATGGTAAATTTACAAATTACTATAGGTCAAGTTTTCTCTCGCCTTGTGAAATAAATTAGAATAGATATAATTGCTTTTTCTCATTAGTCCGGCATTTAGATGTCACACTATTTGTCTTATTCATGTGAGTTACTTATCTATTTATTTATTATAATTAATTAATTAATTAATTCTTGATTGACACAAGCATATAAACACGTGTAACATGAGAAATAATAATTAAAATGATCCTATATTGATCTTTAGTGCATTATGAAAGAAATAATGACATACTCCTCCACTTATGTATAATATATGCACACACACACACACGTGTGTGTGTGTAACCCATTGGTCTTTATAGTTTCTCCATAACTCTCAACTCATTGAAATTCAGCACTTCTGTATCTCCCAAATACTAGACTTTCATTTCACATAATTCTCACACACACACACACACACACACGGAGAGATGAGGCCTTCAAGCCCACCACCATTTTGGAGCTGGAATTCTCCTCTGCCTTACCTCTTTGGTGGCCTAGGGTTACTGTTAGTATTGATAGCTGCAGCCCTGATAATCCTCGCCTGCTCCTACCGGAAACGCCCCTCCAGCCACCCTGAACACGGCGGAAGAATAGTGGAGCAGCCCTCTACAGCAGCCGCTGAGGTCGATAATATGACCCCGAAGATTGTGGTCGTCATGGCCGGAGACGATAAACCCACCCACCTCGCGATCCCCATCCGGCCATCTTCTCTATCATGCGCCGTCCCAGACTGTGGTTCCCAAGTTTAGAAAATATATATATATATATATATTTCATCAGGGTTTTGAAAAATTTGTCCAGCTATCTCCAAATAACATTAGTTTCTCCGAAAAATGTATATTGATTGTTGAGCATATATAATCAAGCAGCGTTTTTTTTTTTTTTTGGTTTAA
>JACGDI010004513.1:215221-229766 GCA_014898725.1 Jacaranda copaia
TGTTGTGGATGACCGGAGGGTTAGGATGGTTGGCCGGGGCCTTCTCGGCGGCGTTTCTTTTTAGTTCAATATATTTGTTGTTTTAGTTTATGATTTCCTTTTGGGATATATAAATTAAATGTTTAGTTTGTCGTTAAGAATCCATTAATTAATGGGAATGCATATTAGGTAGCGAGGCTACGATATCGTTTGAATGGTTAATTAATCTTCAAGTTAATATATCTGTATATGAATTATATATGACTCACAAATCATATATCACATGTACCCTAATCAAAAACGATCTTATATATGCATATATATATATATACACATCCTTGAAAAATGGTACAAATCATTTCTAATTTTTATTATGAGTAAAGATAAATATAAAATTGAATAAAGCCCATTTGAATCTATATAAGTATATATATATATATATATATATATCATCTCTTATGAGTAAATAAATTAACCTCAAGTATGGAGAAGTGAGTGACAATTCAATTTACAGGTTTGAACCCATCTTGCATTATACTAATTACCTCTCTAATTGAACGTTAGAATCGACTCTATTTCATAACCAAATAATATTTTGTAAATTGGAAATAACTTTCAACGTTAAGTAACTTTTCATAACCAAATAACATTTTGTAAGTTAGAAATAATTTTCAACGTTAAGTATAAATCCAAGTTGCTACACAATTATTTCTTTTGATGGGAACAACAAAAAGATGTCTTCCTTAGGGTTAATTAATTATACATTTCATTACCAACCAAATTTCAATAAGTTAATCAAAACTCGCAAATCTAACAACAAAGGAGTTGAACTAACTAGACAAGAAATTTCATGGTTGGGATTATAGAAAGTAACAAGCTGTTTTCTTTCTTTTCTTGTGCAAGGTGGACGCGGCGGCTCGATCGAGCAAGCAAAATAATAATGAAGACATAGGAGAAATTTTGTTTTATTGAAAAGGGGTTTGCTTTCTATTTTGCTTTCATACACACTGTGTATAGTGGGAGATATTGGTTCAAGAGTGTTATATTCTAAAAAAGTCTTAATGACAACATTTTATTTGGGGGACACTTAAATCTTTATAGGATATTTTGACAACGGATTTGTCGGTCAGCATCATTCGACTAACATTTTAAATTTTTTATTTTATTTTTTATTTTAATGTGATGTATATATGCCAAGTGTATTTATTTCTTAATCAATTATTTCTATAAAAAAATATCTAACACACATGTTATGCATCTATGCAACGGAATATGAGATAAAACATATAATAAAATAGAGAATTTAAACCGCTCATCTAGTAAGAAAGATTTGGAATATATATCAATTTTGCACGTGGCAAGCATGATATATATATATATATATATGTGAACACATATATATATATATTGCATGACAATTAAAGGTGTTTTTTTTATTTTTCTTACAGAGATAAAACGTATAATGAAATAAAAAATTTAAACTGCTCGACTAGTAAGAAAGATTTGGAACATATATCAATTTTGCATGTGTCAAGCATGATATATATATGTAGACACACACACACACACATATATATATATATATATTGCATGACAATTAAATTTTTTTTTTAACGATTAATCCTTCTATACGAATATATTAGCAGAAATAAAAAGTTATAATCAATTACAATATGCTTAATATTTCTTAAGACTAAATAATATTTATTTGTAAAAAGATATGTCTATTGATCATGAATAAGCTTTAAAACAGTGGTATTATCGCGATGCATACAAATTTAGTCTGTCTTAAGTTTAAATACGCAACATATGTTAATTTAATAAAAACCATCACTAATTATTAAAAAAAATAATATAAAAGTATTGCTTTTGCATTGACATTCCTTATATGTCAAGATATAAATCGCTCGAATAATATTTCTTTTTCTTTTTCTTTTTGTGTGTTGGATTAATCATATGTGAATTCAATCAAATATTGGAAATGGAAGGATGACTATATTAATATTTGCATAGCCATGTAGCTTATGGCCCAGCCATATAAGTCTTTCACAAGTCTTTGACATAATATGGGGGTCAAGAATTCGAGTCATAACGGACTCTTGATATGTGTGTGTATAAATACAAAAAAAAAATCTACATATAGGGCGAAAGTAGGGGGCCAGACTTACACAATATAAGCTTGAACTTTGTACGTAAATTAAATAAAATTTAGAATTTAGAAATTATGGAGACATAGTTTCTCAAATGAATATAGTTATAAATTTTATATATAAGCAAAATAAAATGTAAAGTACAAAAATCATATTAAGATCAGATACAACAAAGCGGAGAGCTGGACATTGACGTAGTAAGAGTCTTTTAAATGAATATAATTTCGAATATTTTAAATATATAATAAAATTTAAAATTTAATCTAACTTCAAATTTCTAAATCACCATAATATATGAATGAAACATTTATTTCGTATTAAAGCATTAAAATTTCTAACTCCATCCATTTTTATTTCAAGCATGAAAGATATTTTGATGCATGTAATCCAAAAGTAAAAAGTTAAAAATAAAAATAAAAAATAAAAAAATAAAAAATAAATCAAAAATGGAAGGAATGAAGAGAAGGAAATATGCATAGTTGCCGGCTAGCTTTAAACTCTTTTTCCATCCTTTTTAATTTTAAAAAAGGATCAATTAATTAAATAATCTTAAATTAAGTTAATTGAATAAATATTTATTAAAAATTAGAAAAATTGTCAATGCTATATAAATTGTAAGGAGGATATATAAAATATGTATATTATTAATAAAATATCAAATTCTTTTAATATATTCTTGGTGATATAATACTCAAAATGCTTCCATTTTTATTTTTTAATTATAATAACTACAATTTATACAATAATGATCGTACAATCTATATCCCACAACTACAATTTTACTTTGACTTTCCTACTAAATTATTAAAAAATTTAAAATTATATAAATATAAATGTGTATTTTATGTTATATTATAAAAATTTTAGTACATGAATAAAATTTCTCAAAATAACTAATATTTAAGAGTTTATAAGATGATAAAAAAATAGTTATTAATTTTTTTTAAAAAGAAACTTATAAAATCCTAAAATAAGATGTTAGCATCTTATAAATTCTTTTAAAAAAATTAAAGAGACCCTAATTTATTTTTAAAATTTTAATAAATTTATTTATTTTTAATCATTTTAATTACATAATTATCATTACTAATATTTTATAAGATTCAAAATATTATTTTATTCAAATATTTCAATAATTTATTTTAAAAATAAAATTTAATATTTTATAAATTTTAAAAATATTTTATAAAATATATGAATTTATAAGATGTTTTAAATAAATTTAATCAAACAATCTTCAAAACTCGAGTATGAACAAATGGTTGTGGAGGAGGTCGCTACTACGGATTAGATAACGCAAAACGGCAAAAGGATAAAAAGGGAGCGGAATTGGCTCCGTCTCCTGTGATGGCGGCTCGTAACGGCGGCATTGTGGATTCGGCCGTGCGGGTGACGTACGACGTTACCGTACGCCTGGTGCTCGCTTCGCTCGATCGCAGCTTGCTCCCTGACACCGTCGTACGCCGCCTCACTTGACTCCTGCTCGCCACTCATCTCCGCTCCGGTTACAGTCCTCCGCTGACATCCAGTTGTCCAATCTTCTCCACTTCACGCATTGTACGGTGCTGAATTCTGTTGTATCATTGTTTATGTACAGTGTATACAGTCCGTACGAAGTTGCCTTTGATTGTTTCGACTTCGGTTTGATTGTTGCTTAATTTTATTATGCTCGGTTTGAGGGGTTTTTTATTTCTCCCTTCTTTTTCTTATTTATTTAATCCTGAATTGTTGGCATGATGGGAGAAAATGCATTTTTATCCTTTAATTATGGCTATTTATGAAAAAAGAACATTAATAATTTATGTTTTGTGATTTGATCCACTCCGAGAATCAATTTCGACAATTTGTAATGAATGTAAGAAATTGATTGTCGGAATAGACCAAATCAAAAAATATAAATTATTAATGTCATTTTTTCACAAATAACACTAATTAGACAATCAAAAATACAATTTTCCCAACGCGTTGTGTCAATTTCAGTTGGATAATGATATTAACGCGAAAACTTCATTGCACGATGTACAAAAAAAGGGATTCCAATGCTAATGGCTTCATGCCTTCATCTAATTGCAGCTTTGAGAGAAATGTCAATAGCAATCAAGATAGAAAAGCCAAGGCTTTGTTTGTTTGTTTGTTAATTACTAATTCATTTTTCAATTCTCAAAACTTAAATAAACAAACATTATATATTTTTCAATTCTACTTTTAAAATACAAAATTTATTTTTCAAAAAATTCCTACTATTTACAATTCCACACCATTCCCTAGAGTTCCACACATTATCTAATCATTACAAATATATACATACTACTACTCATTTTAATCCACAAACCCAATAAAAAAAATCATTAATGTGATATCTTGTTCCCTAAAATATAAACAAATAAATCATTTTCTCTCAATTTATTCTCTACCTGGCTTCCAAAATACAAAAAAACAACCATCAAATTCCTTAAACCCACTTCCCAAAATCTGTTCTCCCAAAAAATTTTGAGAGAATGCCCCAATTCACAGCCAAACAAAGCCCAAAGTACAATGCCCTTAGCAAACCCTGCTTCTATATTGGCTTGTCAACGGCAAACGTTAGGCACGGACAAGCGAGGAATGGCTTAAGAGAATGGTGCAGAACTTGAGCTATATGAAGCCAATAAAGGAATCCACTTACGGCAAAGATTCAGCTGTCAACTACTGGAGAACATTTTGCATCGCAGTTGCAGAGTTATTTGGCTACAACAATGGAGAAGAATTAATGGTTGCACATTTCCTTTTCAAGAAGAAATAAATGATAATATTGGGTTATAAGTTCGAATTTGGATACGATATTAATAAAATGTAAGATTTAATATGAGTCAAAATGAAGTAAGTTGGCCCGAAGTATAATATCACTTACTCAATATCATTGAACTTAGGGTTGACTGAACCATATAAATGAAGCCATTTAAGCCCACTCGATCAAACCCTGCTACTCATGTATATATATATATATTTATGCTTGATATTTTATTGTGCACAATTTTTAAGTTTGAATAATTTCCACATAAATAATTGAGAAAAAATTATTTCTTTTGATGGGAAAAATAAAAAGAAGTCTTTCATAAGATTAAAAGTTTTTGCGGTGCCAATCAAATTTCACCACGTTAATTAAGACTTTCAAATCTACCAATAAAAATGAAAAGAAAATAAAAAGAAAAAGAAAAAGAGCCAAATGAACAAAAGAACTAATTAGACAAGAATATTCAGCGTATGGGATATCTGAAAAAAGCAAATACAGATGATTTGTTAATCTCGTATCCAGTCATTAGTTTTACATTATATATCTGAGCCACAATAAATTCTTATTCTTACATAATGTATATATATGTCGAGTGTAACTAATTTTATAACAATTATTTTTATAAGGAACACGTGTCATATACTATGCAGTGAAATAGACAATGAAACATAAATTGGATAGGGGTGTTCAAAACTAAGCCAACCCAAACAAAACCAATTAAATCGGTCGAAAAAACCAAAAATTGATTAAAATCAATTAATTGATTTTTTGTTTAAAATCAAAAAACTAAACGGTTTGGTTCGATTTTCGGTTGACAAAGTCAAAACTGAACCGAATCAAACCGAATCGATAATATTACTAAAATTTCTATTTTTATATGTTTTGTCAAAAATACCCTAATTTTTTCACTCATTTCCCTCCCTCCCAAGCTCAATTTTTAACTTAATTCCCATCATTCTGTTATCATTATAATGTTAGTGGGATTACTATTATTATCGTGTGCTCGCTATTGGATAAACATAAAATTTGATATTATTATAGTTTTTTAGTTTGCCATTATTTCAGCGGCTTCTAAATTTTTTTTTCTTTGCTGAAATATTTTCTTTCTTAGATTGTCTTCCTTTTAATGGTAAAAGACAAAGTCCATATGCTGCACACAAAATAATTTTTGCAAGTTTATTTATATAACAAATGTAATATGTTTTATTTCATGTATACTTGAAAATTGAAATTAAGAAAAATCGAAAAATGGAACCGAACCAAATCAAATTGGTTTGGTTCGATTCGATTCTCTATATTAAACCAAATTGAATGATTGATTATATACCAAAATCGATTAGTTTGATTTGATTGAAATTTTTTTTAAAATCAAATCAAATCCACAGTGAATACCCCTAAAATTGAAATGGAGAATCTAAGCCAAATTTATTAAGGGTCAATATCTATTTACTATTTTAAGTGAGGTGAAGCCAAGTTTATTTCAAACGGCTACACCTCATTTACAAATCAAATGTGAGCCATCCAATTTTTAAATGCCAAAAACTCTTAAGTTCATCCCAATCCAATGGCCACCTCTTTTAAAACACTGCAGTGATTATTGACCTGAAAAACTTTTTCCAAGCACTTGCAAACTTCTACTTAATTTACAAGTAATTTTCTCAAGAATCTACCAAAGCACAAGAAGGAATCTTCCCTAGAGAGCACACTTTGTTGTACTGTTTAAAGTTACCTTTCCAACCCAAAATGCACCTATATAAGTCCATAGAATTATATCAACCAAACAACTATCAAAAGAAAGAAAAAACCTATAATGAGGCTTTCTACAACTTCATCCACCATTTGGAAATGGAACTCTCCAATTCCTTACCTCTTTGGGGGATTAGCCTTCGTCTTGACGCTCATTGTGTTGGCGTTAGCTATTCTTGTCTGCACGGGCAAAAAGGGCTCGTCTGAGGAGGGCCGATCGGTCAGCCCAGATGGCGTTGAGCTCCATAGTAAGCCATTGGTAGTGGTGGTCATGGCTGGAGATGACTGCCCGAAGTACCTGGCCACACCAGTAGAAGATAGCACGATCCAAAAAGTGTAGCACGTCACCTTCCATGCAGAACTGAACAAGGGGATGATCAAAAGGAGCAGTTCTTTACTTGGAAATAAATGCTAATTGTGTCTAATTGTTTGACGAAACCTTGTATTGGCTTCAGATCATAAATCTCTTTGTCCACAATAGAATGCTGCTTTTCTTTCACATGTGTGTGTGTGTGTGTTGATTTGCATGTGTTCTTTCCAAGTATGTTTATGGACTGCTATGATCTCGCGAACCCCTGCTCTAGTCAGAGACTGAAGTTCGATCCTATTGAAGATAGCTAGTCAAACATGGGCAAAAATGCCAGCTTTGTTTCATGTGACCACCAACTTTTTTTAAAACATAAACTTTCGAAGTGTTTGAAGAATAAAATTTTAATATTTGTAAAATATTAATTAGTGATGATAATTTTGTGATTAATATAGTTAAAATTAATCAATTCTTAATATTCAATGTTGTTAGGATCCATTTATAATGGATAGGGTTCAAACCTAATTACTATTACTGGTCATATTATAGAGAGTTTGATCCTAAAACATTTGAATATGATACGTCAAGTAGTAGACAACACGATCAATTTCTTGATTAATCATATAGATATAAAGAAATAAAATATAAAGTAGTTGAAATTAATTATCAGTATAAGAGTGTATTGTTTGAAACTTATAGTGGTGAAAAGCAGCCAAATACAGAAGTTCAAATGTTTCACGACTTCTTAAATGAATATAACCAACCATTATAGGATGGATGCTAAAAATGCATTCTAATTACAAACTTCTTTAATTTTTAACTATTTTAATTACAAAATTTATCTTTAAAATCTTATTTTATCAAAATCCTTCAATAACTTATTTTAAAAATAAAATATAACATTTTATAAATTGTAAAATATCTAATCAAATAGAAAAATTTACAAAAAATTTTAAATAAACTTAATCAAACATCCTCTCGACTCGAGAAACTTGTGCTTTTCTAGTCCCAAAAGCTGCTTTAATTCAGTCGCACCTGATTTTCATCATTATGCATGTTTTCATGACGATGGAAGAACCTACTGCTTTTTCTCTTTTCAATATAAAATATCTGAGTGGACGCTGCGGCTGGGAGCTGCAGGAGCTATGAATGAGGACAGTAGCTACGCAAAAGGAATGAATGGAGACGTAATTGGGGAGATATTAATTATTTTGAACTTAAAAAAAAGTTGGGGTTTTTGGGAGTGTAAATAGTGGAACCACAAGCACCATTTGTGCTGATCATCATTCTCCCCAAGATCGCCTTTTTGGCACATATCCACAGCATATTCCATTTGTACTGCAAGCAGTTGACATGCAGTACGAGCTTTGACAATGCCTGAGGGCATAAGAAAAACTCCGAGCAGCATCTGCGGAGTGTACTTATTCCTTGCTTTTGTGGGAGTGTGTGAAGTAGTGATTTAGAAATCAAATCGAGACAGATCAGACAGTCCATCAAATGCTTTGTTGCCAAGTTGGATTCTGAGTAAAAATTGATAAGAACTGCTTTAGTTTGAGAATTTTTGGTTGTTTAGTGATGTTTGATTTTATTTTTTAGAGGTATTTTTAATTTTTGATAAGATGAAATAGTGAAAAATTAGTTGTACGTATGATTTTGAAAATAAAATATTGTTTCAATGTTTTATATAAATGAAATGATTATATATGGTTGAAAATAAATTGTATTTATTTATTATTATATTTTTGTATTAAAAGTCGTACAAATGAGAGTATGAGAAGATAAAGAAAGAATGTAAGACTGTATTTTGTGAAATGTATTAAAAATAAAAATATTTATAAAAATAGAAGAGAAATTGATGGCTGTCTATTTTAAAAAAAAAATAAAAAGGGATTTTGAAAACAAAACCAAACGGGCACTTGATTTCAGGAAAATGTTTTTCTTGTTACTAACCCAAGTGCAAATTCTTAATGCCCGGGAAATTATCTGTCAAAATATGAATGTTTTTGTTTGCAGCAAACACGAGTTATGGTTGGCTCAAAAAAGGCAAAATAGCAAGCTGAATTTGATCTTTTATATATATATATATATATATATATATATATGTGTGTGTGTGTGTGTGTGTGTGTGTTTATTTATATATTTATAATTCTCATTCCCATACACATGCACTTGGTTCCTTAAGGTTTGAAACACAACCTCTCTCTCTATATGTATATAAATGCAGTTTCACTTAATTAATTGATTAATGACTTTAAATTAAATTTAAAGTAAAATCTATTTCATTAACTTTATAATTCAAAATTTTTATATTAATTATTTACTAATCATTTAATTTAATAATTTAAATTATACACATAAAGTATGGGACGTAGAAGTGTCAACGGGCGGAGCGGGCAGGGCCCCCACTCCTACGAGGTGAAAATAGCCCCCACCCCGGTTCTCATTTCTCCATGGGGAGATGGATACTCACACATACTCACGAATTTGATAAAAATTTTAAAAATTCATAAAAAATTTTAAAAATTCATAAATTATTTTCAAAATTAAAAAATTGTCAAACATAAGTACATAATATAATAACACACAATATCTAATTATATTTTATAATAAAATATTAAAAGATAAATAATTCATAAACATAAATTTTGAAAAAAGCATAACAATTCATAAATATAATGTTTTTATATATATTTATATTTTTATATATAAATATAATAATAATTTGATTATTATAATGGATAATGAGTACCTACGAGAATGGGGACTGTGATTCCTATCCCCATCCCTATGTAGCAAACGAGGATTAAATTATCCCCGTTCTTATTCCAACAGAAAAAAAAATCTCCATATCCATCTTGTCGCGGAAAATTTTCCGCAAATATCCCCCGAGATGAAGTGTTTTTATCATTCCTAATGGGATCAAACGTTCGAACTACCCTTATCATATAGTCAAGTGTTTCATCATTCGTCTTTTTTATAATAAAATAATAAATACATTAAATATCTTTTACGTCGTGAATTTCATATGTTTTATATATGTATTAATAATATAGTAAAATCGCGGGCATTTACCAACTGGCCAGCAGCCGCCGGTCAACTGTGAACAGTATAGAACTATCAAGGGCTCCGAGGTAACATGAGAGAATAAAGATTTAAAGGGGTAAGAAAATTAATTTAAAAAAATTTCATCAATCCTCACCCATTAGAAAATCTGGCACTACAATCAAGATTGGATCGTCAAAAGTTGCAAACATTAGAAAATCAACGGTCCACATAGAATGCCCAAATGGCAGCAATTTTATTTGCTAGAAGAAATTAAAATCAAGGCCCAATAAAGCAAAAGATAAATAGTACTCAATGTGTGTGCAGTTTTTCACAAAGAAGTACCGAAATTTCAGCTCAAGAACCTTAGTAGTAGAGATATGGATAGAAAGCCCTCTTTACTTCCAAGTCATTATGATTTATGCCTATCTTGTACAAAGAATATGTCTACGTGTATACATAAGATAAGGTTTCTGTTTCAGGAACAACAATAACTAACAGAAACAAAAAAGATTCCTGGAAAGAAAGTTACACCTACAATCTTCATTCTGAAAGTCATGACTTACTAAAGCTCGTCACCTTCGTGATCACTAAGCCAGCAGTCGTCGTCCTTTACATGCCAAAATTGCACATCTGCACGAATTCCATTTCGTTATCGACATACTTTATCCAGAGATGCTTGTAACAGTTCATGGCAATGTCCAGCCATGGCTTCATGTCTCCACTGAAATGGATGATGGCAGCCTTATCAATTTCCTCCATGCTGATACTTGGATTGATCCCGAGTCCCAGCACATGCCATGATTTGTCCAGTGACTTGGTAGTTGAGTAAAATGTAAGGAGCCCAGCTGGTAGCGTCCCTAGTTTCCATAGAGTGCGGTCCTCATTCTGCAAATTTATTAGAAAAACTTTTTTACTTAGGAAAACATAAAATTTAATCCATCTCCAAACTGAATGATGAAAAAGCAATTATATGAACAAAAGATATTGCTAAAGCATTTACCAGATTCTGCCAATAATGATATTGCTCAGTGCATTTTTCCCGTCGCCAAGCATCAAGGTCAAAGATATTCATGCCAAATGCCCAGGCACAAGCCCAAGGGTTAAATTTCTCCTTGATGAGAGGATGAGAAAAGTTCAAATATTCAGATAGGCGATGGAATGACCCAAAGCATGTATTGACCGCACCGTTCACCTTTCCATCCATATTGATTTTCCACAAGGCAGTCAAATCTTTCTGAACTACCACATCGTCATCCAGAAATAGAATCTTTTGCAGCTTTGGATACAGTTCAGGCAAGTAGAATCGAAGGTGATTGAGCATTGATAAATACTTGGGGTTTCTAAATTTCATGTTGTTCACATCTTTAGTGGTATTCTCTGGCCTAGTCTCAAAGTAAAACTTTCGCAAGTTTGCAGATTCAAGTTGCCTAAGCACTGGTGCATATGAGGGACTTAAGAACTTGAAGTTATCCACTGCATTTATCTCAATATGGGCTCCCCCTTGTACTGGCCTCATCTTAAACCAAACCTTAGTAGCAGCATAGTTCATCCTATCAGTAACAATATGGAAAACATGTTTCCATGGCTCCTCTGCATTCTTAACAACCGAGTTTACCACCACCGATATTGCAATCACATTGTCTGAAAATATTGCATAGTGGTATAAATTTGGGTCCTCAAACTCAGGCTTGGGTTCATCATCCTTATATTTCTCAGGATGTGCAATTCTCTCCTCCAGTAGCCGCATCGTAAGACAATGCAAACTCTTGGGAGTCGATTTTGCAGCAATCAAGCTGGCAAAGGCACCATTCTTCTTGGCCTTCAAAAGCAACTCATTGACAGCAAAAATTGTATCTTTCAATTTCTGAATCTTTAACTGATTGTCATAGGACTCCTTGGACTCTGCAATCATTAACCTAGCAATCTTGACTTTATCCTTGACTTCCTTCTCAAATTGCCTCAACATATCCTCATCCATTGGCCCTTTAGATTCAAACAATGCAGCGCGATAATTCCGCTTCAACTGAAGGTCTGAGAAATTCTTAGCCAAATCATCAAACGTCTTCAGCTGCTTAGATATCTCAAGTTTGAGCTTCCTTGCATATGTAGCATATGCATTAACTAAGGCAACATGATTATTTGCCTGGTTATATATCAAATCTAACCTAGTTTTCAATGGATTTGATTCCCATGCTAGAAAAGTTCGCCGTATATGTGGATTGCCCGTAGTGTCCATAGCCTGTTCATTATTGGGAAAATCATCTACTTTAAGCCCACTCCAAGTTACTCTCATTCAGTTTACAGCAATATATTAGCGACAAAAATAGCATCCGACAACTATATGCTCATAATAAAAGTTCATCTAAGACATTAAAAAATTAAAGCCAACCACCTAAAAACATAAAATGTTTGCTACAGCTTACAATCAAGGGCAGGTTCTAATGTTCTCCAATGAAAGACTCTGTAAACATAATGATTTCTACTCAGAAATTGACATTCAAAAAGGAAACAGCTCAAGCACCAGTACATCCATAAAAATGCAAGAACACCTCAAACTCTCTTAATTTTCAACAAAAAAGAAAACAAAGATTTGATTTCTTATACACACTGCAATTCGCAAAGAACACATACGGGAAGGTGATCACAAAATCCAATCACAGCGTGATATTAGCCAGAACGAAATGCCGTCGCCTTTTCCATCACAACAAATCACGGAACCACAATACAAATCACAAATGCACACACAGCTACCTAGGCAAACACTAAAAAAACGCAGTGAGAGAACAATTGAGCGGTTACCGCGTCTTTGTGGGACTGGTGAGAGGACAGCAAGACGGAGAGAGTAGCGAGGAACAAAAGCGTGAACATAGCGGAAACAAAGATCCGGTAGCTGAATAAGCTTCGGAACGCGGATCCGCCACCCGATCCGACCCGGCCACCCCGGACCGTCACAGCCATTACGATCGTCCCAGGACAAATCTATAATCGCTGTTTCTTGCCACCACGAATCTTCGAGTATTGTTATGTATCAAAGATTCAATCAAATGCAGAATTTTGAATATGCGGTTGATATCTGTGTGATCGTGTGAGCAGGCTATAGAAACAAGTGAATTTTGCGTGTATTGTTGGTCAAAATAGTGCGTGTCCGGGTAAGAGAGAGTTGGGATGTGGCCGTGTGGGGATGGAGATCTGAAGTGGGAAGCAGCGAGGAGCAGAAGAGGAGTGAGCCTTACTGCTCCGACCCGCGTACGTCGTCGGCGGGTTTTTTTTTATCCGACATATGATCCAACACTTCGCAGCTGAAGTGGGTTGGCGTCGGACCGAATTGTATATATATTTTTTTCTTTAATTTTTGTGTCATAAAAATTTCATTTAGAAAATAAAATTCTAATAAATACTGTTGATTTTCTAATACACAAATAGTTGAAAATCTGAAAATTTTAAATCTAATTTATAATTTTTTTTCTAAAAAAAAATAGTACTTAAATTTAGTAGTGTCATATTATTAATAATATATTGAGTAAATTAAGACAACATCCAAATACTACAAATTTGTTCTGGTTGAATGAACTTGCCGATCTACTTCGTTCATCCAACTAATTTTGATTATTGAATCTCAATAATGTGAACATTATAAATAAAATTATTCTAATTATATATATATATATATACACACACTTTATCTAGTATTATCCTTTTATTAATACTTCAATATTGAGTGATTTATAGGTGTACCTAAAATTATTTATCTTACTCTAATTTTTTTTTAACTTAATAGTCCAACATATAAAACTTTTTTATTATACCAATTTTGAGCCATCCTAATAATTATTTGTATTTTCATGATTCATCTTAAATCATTTTAGCTTGAATATATATATATATATATATATTCCATTTGAATCTATTGATCAATTCAAGTAATATATATATATATATATATAAAGGTTTTCCAAATTCAAATTAATCAAGTAAAAGGCATTTATGGGAAATAACGGTTTTGTTTGGATGTGAATTGAGGCATTCTTTCAAAATTTTTTGGGAGAATGAATTCTGAGAAATCGAGTTAGGAAATGTAATAGTTGTTTATTTGTATTTTGAGAAATAGGTAGAGAATAAATAGGAGAAAATAGTTTGTTTGTTTGTGTTTTGGAGGGGACAAAATGTCACATTAATGACTTTTTTGTTGAGTTTGTAATATGAAATGAATATTTTAAAATTATTTATATATATGTATATATAGATTGTATAAGAGGTAATGTGTGTACATATTTATAATGATTCGACAATATGCGGAACTTCAGGAAATGGTGAGAGTTGTGAATAGTAAAAAAAATTTCGAAAATAAATTTTGTATTTTGAGAGTGGAATTGAGAAATGTTTAGTATTTGTTTAAGTTTTAGAAATTGAAAAATGAATTGGGAATTGACAAACAAATATAACGAAACATTTTAAGAAATAAAATTTGGTTTCAGAAGTTCTCAAAAAAGTGAAATTTATAAATTTAAAACAAATTTCATAACTTCATTAAACCAACTTGCAATT
>JACGDI010004513.1:241569-257236 GCA_014898725.1 Jacaranda copaia
TGTGGGCTGGTTCCATATAGGTAGGACAAGGCATGTTGGCCCAAGCAAGCTGGGCTGGGCCAATTTTTTTTAAATACATTAAATTAAGTTTGAAAAGTCCAAAATTTTATATTGACATGATTCTTGATTTTTTTTAACACTTAAGCTTTTTTGAAAATTTATATTTATGTAATTCTTAATACTTTTGCAACACTAGATTTTTGTAAAATTTAAAATTTATACTTATATTTTTTTTTATCAATTATATTTTTCCAAATATACAACCAAATAAGATGGTGAAGGGTCTGGCATGAACCCCCTATTTGTTCATTAATTTTGAAAAAAATAATTACATAGAAATTAATATTAACAGTTGGGAGATGGGACTAGGATGGACCAGCCTTGCCTTCTTTTGCTGTTTTTTTTTTTAATTATAATTTAAATATATTAAATATGTTGACTAAGCAGGTCAACCAGCAGGCCCGCCTGTGGTCCATCAAAGCCCACGAGCCAACCTGGTCTCCAGCTACCAAATATTAGCCCCAAATGGGCTGGCCCAACCCAGCCCATATCAAAGCTTAATGGGCCAGTCTGGTACTCCATTTTTAGCTGGCTGGGTTGATCTGAGTCGGTCGGCCCAACTTTCGGCCCAACTTGCTTTAACACCTCTATATGGCCTCTCAATTAGAGGCAGTTAACGTAGAAAGAAAATGATATTGAAATATTAAGAAAGTGTTTTGAGTAAGCTTATAAACTTACTAAAATATCTATAAGATATTTAAGAGTTTATAATATATTAAAATTATTTAATAATTTTTTTTATAAAAATTTATGAAATCTAAAAATGAGATGTTAGGATTTTATAAACTCATTAAAAAAAAAGGTAAGGAGATCCGTTTTTAATTTTCAACATCTTAAAGTTCCTTTAATTTTAATTATTTTAATTACAAAATTGTCATTCCTGACTATAAACAAAGAAAACCATGTAAAATAAAAAATGAAGCGAAAACTCTCTTTTATTGGCGCCTATTAAGTAGGCTATAAGATTGAGTTAAAAAGCCTACCAACAAGTAAAGGTACCAATTAGAGTGAGAATAGTGAGAGTTTGAAGGGGGTTATTCTATAGCGAACCAACTGAAAATGCATTCTATCCACTTGTGATCTGGTGGGCTATAAGATCTTGTTTAAAAGCTCCACTGCTCTAAATAGTAGAAAAACTTTTCAAAATTCGATCAAATCGATTAAGAATCTTATAATATCTTAAGTGAGTCAACCAATTGAGTTGAGCTGGATGTCCATATCTATCACAAAACCTCTCTCTAACCAAGAATCTTGTTATTGATTGAAGCGGGGCTAATCCATTTTCTTGGCATATGAAAATTTTATCATATTAACACTCACTGACACCACCCTAGAAAATAGAGAGAGTCCTACAAGAGCTAGGTAAGCAAGAAGGAGAGGCCCGAAAAACCACCCTCTCATGAAAATGCAGACCAGTGAGTCAATTTTCTTTTTCCCTGCATTTTGTAGGGGTCAGGGCTTGAATGGAACCCTTGTAGCTCATGCTTAAATTGGTCCTATATAGATAAGTTTTCCAGACAACTAAACCACCAAAATCAGCAAAAAGACAGGCCTCCAAAGAATTGGCCAGCTATCAAACTGATTCCCTCCTCATGATTAATAACACATGAAAAACCATTCTATTTTCAACACTGATTCATCACTTCAGTAACTAAAACTCCAAGAGAACCAACAATATTGAGCTTCCAACTCATCTCCACATAATTTCAAAAGCGTGATCACTACCTCCTAGCACAAGAGATTGCACAATGGTAATTTACTCAACCATGTTCATGTATCACTTCCAATGCTATAAACCTAGCCAGTTTTAAGTATGAAAAAGTTTTTTCTTACCAAGAAAGGAGATATATCTTGTCTCTAGGGCCAAGAGGAATGATATCCTAGATGTTGCATTCCAACAACAGCTACAAAAGAAAGTGAGGATCCAGGCTGCTTTAACCAGGGTACCTAAAAGATGTTATGCCCTAGCATAGAATAAAACGGTGCTAGAAGGAAATATATCTTCTCTAAACTGTATTCTACATATTAATACACATTTTCAAGGCAAGAGTGCAAAATTGTACCTCACCACAGAAGGAGCAATTCCACCACTACAGCCTCTCTCACTCCTCTCGTCATAATCTGCATCATCTGTGGGTAACTCATACCTGCAAATGGGACATGTACTCGTAATCCTGAGCCAGGGCAAAATACAGTCTCCATGGCATAGATGACAACAAGGCACCCTGGTCACCGTCTCCCTAACCACAACCTCATCCTTACAAATGGAACAAACAACAACTTCCCTATTATTCTCCCCCAGTTCTTCCTTTGTCAACATCACTAAAGGCAGACTCTCCACCATGGATTTGGCAGCCAGGGGGACTGCCCTTTAAGGCATTGTCATTCTCCATCAATTGGCCCAGAAAAGGGTACTGTGTCCATAGTGAAAATATAGTCTTCCGGATCAATCCCATCAGCATTATTTTCCTTCAAATTCTCAAACTCGAAATTCCTGTCCAAATTGACTGCCAACGGCACTTAACATTCAGTGTCCTTCTTCCTCCTCCCCCTCATCACCCAACTGTGAATTCTCCCCTTCATAGTTTATATTTGATGACACAGAAATTTCCTCAATTAGACCAATCAAGAATTCAAATTCTCCCTCTCATCAAAATGGATTCTTTCAGTCACCTCTTTCCAATCAAACTGTTCTCTCTCATTCTCACTAGTATGAAAATTATTATTAACCTCAAATCCATCATTATTCATCGTCATCATTATTTGTGAACCTGAATTCACCCCGTATTCCTCAGATCAGACACCAAATCCATGCCCACGAGCCGAAGGCCCGCAGTAACCGAGTCCAAATTCATGATCTGAATCTTCCGCCCTGTCAGAATCAAACCTCGAGATCAGGTCTTCCATCAAGATGGTTTCCCGGGATTCAAACAGATAGACGAAGTTCATCTGCTCATCATCTTCTTCCCCATAGAAAAAAAGCATTTGGGTAGTAATCTTGGGATTCCGGGTATCGCGGTTCCGCACTGAAATCGAACCCGCAATCGAAGGGCGTCATGTAATCTTCAAAGAAAAGAGGGGCTTAAAAAATTATGGGTTGGGGAGACTAAATCGAAATCAACAAAAGGTTTGGGCTGAAAATAGAATTCTTCTCCCAGTGGTTCAGGTTCTTACATTGGGTTTAAAATCGGCCGTTGCGGCGGACGCTATAGCGGGTGGCGGTGGAGCGTGAAAACCTCCGACAATTTCTATTGGTCATTTCTTGCGACAATTTTCAAGACAATTAATAGTTTTCCTTCACGTTGTTTTCAACACAATGCCAACTGAAAGTAAGTACGAATGGATGATTCAGTTACTGTTCTCCTATTTTTATTGCATTTTGAAAATTTGACCGTTAAAATCTATAAAAACTATGGTAGCAAAAATGTTATAGATTCAAAATAACAATGATCTATTCTTTTAATTCCTTTATTTTAATATTTCTTAAACTTATGTATTTGAAAAATTAGAAAGAAAAAAAAAAGTTTTGTATTTTCAAAATGAAATTGTTACGACGCGCTTAAATTCATTTTCAAATTCCATTTTCATTTTCTGCTGAAAATAAAAATAAAACACTATCAACTTTTCCTTTCTTTTTACAAATATTTTCAGTCTCAAAATATTCTCTAAAACACGCAATTGTACTTTCTCTTCATTTTCATTTTTCATCACTTTTTATTTTTTCATATTCACATTTACACTACTTTTAACACAAAAATACTACATTATCCAAATTCAATTCATTTTTAACCCTACACAATCATAACATTTTAAACAAAACCTCCAAACAATATTTTATTTTTAAATTCCAATTTTTAATTAACTTTTTACGATGCATTTTTACTAGAAAACAAAAATATCTCCCAAAAATAAACCCAAACGGGCCATTAGTCACCGATTTTTCACTCTTCCGACATTGAGTTGGCATCAATTGCCATACATAGTCTTACAGTTCAAATTTTATAGAGATTTGTTGGTTTTGTTTTTTTTAAACTATTACGCCAATCCAATCACTTTCGACCCAAGCATCCCTTTCTTTGAAGCTACAAAACTATTTTCCCAGGGTCCTTATTTTAAAATCTAGTGGCTATAAAGAGTGATACCTGCGTTATTCAAGAAAAATCCATCAAAACTAGGCTTGAAATTGTCTCACACAATCATGACAATTAGCCTTCAAAACTAGAATTACAGTTGACAAGATATATATATAAATATATATATATATATGTACATCTCATTCCAGCCACCTGAAATGTATTATGTACTAAAATGTAACAACAGACAAGACCACACAACTAAAAACTAACAAAAAGTGCCAAGGTTTTCACAAAAACTAGTGAACATTTATGGAAGGATGAAGATTGGAACTATAGACAAAACTTATCTAAAGCAAATTATCTATTTACATTTACCAGTTTAATAAGCCACTTGCAGGAGGAAAAAGAGTACCCATGGCTGGCTCTCTATGCATTACCAATGGTGGAGACGAATGGAACCAGCCTTCTGTAATCTCTCCGTCGCCCAAGCGCACAACTATCAAGAACTCGGCCTAGCATCAAACGAGTATTCTGCAGTGCTAACTCTTTAGGTGATATACCAGATTCGCCAGCATTAGCTTGCCCTGAAGGTGTCAAGCCGGCCCCAAAACCTAGACCCCCTGCAAACTGCAAAGGTCCACTTCGTGCTTTAAAGGAGGTCTGAGGAGCAAGAAGCTTCTCCTCTGTTGCGCCAAATCCATTCTCAAAAAATCCAGTATCATGCGGATGGGAGCCAGGCAAAGAGCTACAGCTCTGTAAGAGTGCTTCTAAAACGCTAAGAGCCTCCCAGCAGAGGGTACTCTCGACTAGCTGTGAGACGATTGCATACATATGTGGGCTCTGAGCTGCATCCACAGGAGTATGCTGAAGCAAAGCCTTTAGCATAAGAAGTATGACACGCTGATATTCAACCGGCCCTTTCTCCAGAAGCCGGAGGAGGTGCCCAAAAGCCAGCGTTGAGTGTTTTGGGAACCACTCATTGCACAATAATGGTGAGACACAAGCAAGAAGATTTTCTATGCCCTTGATCTCTCCAGAGGCGTAAGCCATGAATACAGTTGCTAGCTCGTCCAATGATTTTGCTCGACACCAGATGGCAATGTTGGTTGCAACAGTACAAGCCTTCTGGTATTGCTGTTGCAGTGGTGAGGCCGGCCCCACAATTGCATCCTGGCTGAGCTGTAAGCATAGCCAGGGAAGTAAGCCGGTGATGTGCATCAAGAGGCGTGTTTCTGCATCACCAAATATCGAATCACAAGAAGGAACTGTCATTCGAGAGAGAACCTCAATGGAAACACTGTGACTGACAGTGGACATGAGTCCTTTAAGCACAAGAGGCTGCACGCCTTCAAATGCTGGCACCTTAGCAGCCGAAGGTGACACTTCAGAGACATTCCTGGACGACTCCATATGTTGAAATTCAGAACTATCTGATGCATTTGTGTCGAGCTCATCACGTGGCATGCTTGAAAGAAGCACATTTTCTGTTGTAGTGTCCCGGAATGATAAACGGTCAATTACCCGAGAGAAAAGCTCGAGCACCTGGCAGTATACATGAATAAAATCTGTGTGCATCATGGCAACACAGCCCCAGAAAAGCTGGGGATAAAGTATTACTTTTTCAGGTTCCATATTTTCCACCATCACCTGCAAAGTCAACAAAATTTCCATAACAAAACCCAAAACAGATGGGACTGGATTACCCAGGCACCTATGGAGGCAGCGAAGCAGAGAGACACATGCATCATTTGTGACACGTGGCCGTAGTGCACGGTATATTTGGTGCGACCGGCAGGCAAGGTGTCTTGATGTGCACTCCATAGCCCACTTAAGCGCTTCTGCGCCCCAAGTTTCTCTGAGATCTCCTTGAAAAAAGATTGCATCCACCATGCTCTGCACAAGAGCAGATAAGAGGGCTGCACTTGGAAGCTCTGTCCTCACAACTGTTGGATCCTCATTCTCCCACATCATGCTACCTCTCTTTGACTGGACATATTTGATCAGGCTCACAACCTGCTGCTTGTTCTCTCCATCACTATTCTCAACGTCATACAGTTCTAAGTGCCGACCGGCTAGTGAATACAGAAGGTTAACAAGCAGGTGTTGGCAGTGCTCCAGCACAATATCCTCTGAACTATCCATTGAGACAAACGTTACATGAAAGAGCAGTGGCAAATGCTCCCGAAAATCTTCATCATTCTCATAAGCAATTTCAGCTAGCAGAATCAATGCAATGTCAGCCTGCGTGAGCGTGTGCTGCTGATGACCTTGTAATGCTGACTGAAGTTCTTTAGCATTCACGCCATGAGTTCCGATTCCCGAGTGCAATCCTTCTTCCCCAGAATTCGGAGTGTCAATGAGGTAATCTCCACTATCTCGAGAAACATGGCGACTTCGCAAGCTTCCTGTTGAACTCCGCACCCCTATTAGTGGCCCAGACATGTTAACTAATGCTGGTAGAAGTTGCCCAGACCGACCAGCACTTACAGGAACAATGTTAAGCTCTGGAGCCATAGGAGTCAATGGACCTGAAGCACTTCTCCCACCAACAGCAGCTGTTCTCCAGCTCAAGCTTCCACTGGTGTTCCTAAGTGGTCCGTCGAGAGATCCACGGACAAGCAAAGGTGACATGTGAGGCTGGCTGTCCACAACAGAAGTGATTTGAGCCACAGCAGGTGCCTGAGAGAATTCCAAGACAACACCTGCCCCAGTGTCACCTTTGTTGGCGCTAGGTCTCAATGGTTCCACAGTATCTTCAAGCATCCGCTGGGCCAATTGGTAAACCAAGTGATCGATTGTACGCTGGGGGCAAATCCGAGCTAAATATAAACTAACCCTCTTGGCAACTGAGAAGTATGTGGCAAATGCTCCGCTTATTTCTGCTGATGCATTTGAATCACAATCTTCAATCCCTTTTGTGATCAAGAAATCCAGAACCGGACTTATGTTCCTAGGTTTGCTAGCTATCGTGCTCCATAACTTCTCAATTTCATCAGGAAACTGATCCCCGTGGCGCCATGTCACATAATAAAGGCTTTTCAACAATCTTTCACTCCACCCCGAATCCTTCAATTTCCAAAAATTGAGATTCTCAATCCATGGAGCCATGCAGGTCAAAACTTGATGTTGTGCAATTATGTCCACTGCATCAAGTTGCCTCTGCATGATCTCTTCACAAAGAAGTTGACTCAATTCTGGATGATCTTTAGCAAGTTTGCAAGAGAGTTTGTATTGGAACTGTTGATAAGAGTCAGGAAGGTTGCCAACAACAGCAGCTCGATAGCTTCCTGAGCACTCAAGACCATCCTCAGCCCATTCACGGACAGAAAGGGTCTCAAGCATTTGAAGAGCATCATCACGAATTTGTCTAGATGGATCCACCACTTTGTAAAGGATCAGGCTCAAAAGCCTCTGAATTTCACATTTTGGTATCTCCTGACGCATGTAAACTTCAGCCAGCACACTGAAGTAGCCATCAGCTATTGAAGCGTCAGAATAATAGCACTGTATTAAATGTAAACTTATCAGTGATTCTTCAGCAAAATAATCAATAACTAGAAATAGAAAATCAAGAAAGGAAGAATATTAATGCCATGACAACACACACACTAAAGCAACATGGTTTGCAAGTAAGCCTCAGAAAGGAGTGTTAATGATGCCAAATTTACCATAATAATGATGAATGAGATGTCCTTAGGCAGCCACTACTAGAAAGCCGTAAATACAAGTTGTGGACATCAAATCTGATAAAGACCAAAAGCATAATATGCATGCAAGTTTGTCTAAATCAACCATTTAACTTGAGAAATGACGCCATACTGCGAAATATCACAACAGAATACCCTGCTTTGTAGATAATGTCTTGCAAGCAAGTAAACTGACTGTTTTCATGCACTACAGGACATCACGATTACCTGATCAATGCAGGCAGGAAATAGGTCCAAATTAGTGAGGAGAAGATTCTTCAGAGCCAATTTTGCCAGAGCAACTCGATGGTGACCACCTCTATGCCTATCACGGCCCGTTGCCCCTCTCCCACCATCTCCAGTATATTTTGAATAAGATGGTGTTCTTGGATCAGCTGGTGAAAAACCGAAAGGTGCCCTTGGAGCTGGCTCAATAAACAGGCTATTGATCCAAGAAATTACCCGGCCACTCATCTTTCTTGCGTTATCATCAAAGCAAGGACCATATAAAAGAGAGGCCATTGCATTCATGGAGGCCCATTGTATTGCTTCAACCTGTTCAGCCAATTCTTTATCAAATGAAAGTTTATCAATAGAATCTTTTGACCGTGAATGCTGACTGGACTTGTAACGTTCAACTTCACGCCGATAATCACTGACACCATCCTGATTCCATGTACTGCCAGTGTCATCACCCCAGGTAAGGAGGAGATCAAAAAGTCTCTTTCTAGTTCTAATATCAAATTTCTCCGACTTTGAATCAACAAATTCAGGAGCCAAAAATCTTAGAACAGAAGCAAGTGCATATCGGAGAGGTTGCATCTCCTGAAAACTCTCTGCAGGTGCTGTCAAAACCTGTCTAGTTGTTTCTTCAATGAACTTCAAGTAATGAAGACGGAAAACTGGTTTGCGGCCTAGCATGCCAGGCCATACTTTTTCAGCAACTGTGCAATATATATTTGCAATGTGGATACGGAGTTCTTCACGGCGAGATTTTTGGCTCTGCATGAACACCAGTGACACTCAGTGAATTATTCAGGCAGAAGGAGTGCCTCCCGAGGTCAAAAACAAAAATGAAAGTAAGCAGAAAGTATAAATATAAAGAAGGGAAAAAGGAGAGGAAGGAACAAAGAGGAAGCAGAAAAATCCTGAATAATGCTATCTATGGTGTCTGAGCATAAAGTATACCTTCCACTTTGGTTTTCCCTCTGTTTCCAGAGAAACCTCATCTATAAATGATGCAAGCTCGCTGAACATTACTTCGCATATATCCAGATGCGAGTGACCAAGTGCCATGGTGGCTGCATGCTGCAGGAGGGGAAATAATATATGTTAAAAACAACATATTCTCGTTTCTCCTCTTTCAAATGTGTGATCAGGAGATTGAATGAGAACTAAACCATTCCATCTGTGTAAGAGTTTTTATATGATGTCATTTTCAGCATAAAATGCTAACACATATGTAATCAAACCACGCATAATTTTTAATGGAGGCATACCATAGATCATCATATTCACACTTTTGAAACTTTTTAATTAGTAAAACGCCATACACTAGACAACCAAATTGCATCGCATATGTAATGTGATGCTCCCCCAGCTTGAAAACTGTAACGTGAACATATATTCCAGGAGAACTACAAATTTAGTGTAAAATTAACATTCCTTCTCTTAGTGGTGGTAGTTAAAGGAATAATCCTAGTGTATGTACAAGATTATCGAGTAAGTCTCAATACTTCATCACCGAGGAGTAGTCTCCATATAATTATAAAGAGAGCATGATTTTATAATTGCACAGGTAAGTTTCAATGAAAGCATCTTGTATTATATTTTAGGCTTTTTAACTAGAAACCCAAGCCCGTTTTGCATTTTAGAAAAATCAGCAACATTAATATCAAATATGGCAATGCTCGGGCACATTAAGAACTTCATGCAAGAGCAATATACCTAAATCAAACATTTTGCGAAATTTATTAATATATATTCACATGACAACTTTGTATCTTTATGAGACCTCAAAACTTGAATCACAGAACACATCCTTAAACAGCACAAATGTATATCCAGATGCTAAGGAGGCTGCCTTTTACACTCAACTATTACAGCATATTCTAGTTTATCTATTAATGAGATGCTGGCATTCTAACTAATAAATAAATTTGATGCTTGGAGGAGTTGAACGCAAAAGCTGTGTGATTCAGATTTAATCAGCCTCAGCATTAAGTTTGATTTATATAACTCTCAATTTAGTTAGGTACTGGTTATACTTGTATTTACTTTGTGTATAATATTTATTTTGCAGCTTTTCTGTTGATTAAATGCTAAAATGTTGTCCTTTATGAGTGTAAGATTGTACCAGAAACTTCGAAGGGTTTATTCTACTGATTTCTTTTGCATTAAAACAGGATCCCGAAATCATTTGGTTCTAAAATCATCTAAATTACATAATCAAATAAAGTGTTCACAGATGCTGCCTTTGTCATTTGCAAAAACAATGAGGAAAGAAATGATATCAGAACTTAGATTCAGAGTGACATATAGAAAGATTGTTGGCAGCAGCAATTACTTACTACATGTGATTCAGAACCAGATTTCAGGGAAGGAAAAATCAGATGGAATAGTTCTTTTGTTGCTGCTGAACCCCCACCTTCTCGACTATCAAGTGGACACGAGCATGCAAACATTGCATACATGAGCCATTGATCCAGCTTATTGTCTGTATCCTGCGACTGATGAGCCTTTCCACCCAACTCAGCAGGTGTGATATGAGCAAGACGTTGGATAACCTCTAATCTGCAATAAAGGTTATATAAGGCCCTCTATCTTCCGCTTAAATAGTTTTGAAATGGAAATGAACATTGAGGATCTGATTGACTGATTATAGCATTTCAGTGACAAATAAACCAAGGCTGGAATAATTTCACATCTTAGTTGGCACTCATGTTCAGTTAATAGGTCTTGATTCCCTTGACTATGCTGCTTCATATAAGAATTTATTATATAACATTCACACAAAAGCATAGAGAGCATTTTCATACTGAGATAGTTAACTACAGAGATTAAATACTTACTTTGCTTCCAGAACAGAGCTAGGACACAGTTCAGCAGCATATTTGACAATCTCACTTAGGCAGCGAGCCCATCTATTTTTATCAGGACTCTCAAATAGTATAGACTGGAGAGTCACATCAGGCGCTATCACATCAGACTCTCGTTTCAGATCAAAAGGACGACCAGAATCCCAGTAACAGCTTTGCACAATATCATCCTGCAAAAGTCATAAAGTAAACCTTGATACACACTAAAGCAGAAGATGATAAAAATGAAGCAGAATCAAAGACACCATGAAAATAGAATGTTTTACCCACCCCATTCTCTTCTAGAACATCAATTATGAATATTGGTTCAGGTTCATTTTTCAAGATATAATCTGGTCGTTCTTGCATGGAGAACTCTCGTATATCATGTCGTAAAGCACGCACACAACGCAGCAACTCCAAGGCAGTATGCCTAATCTGACTATCAACAGAACTAAGGAATATAAGACCAACAGCATCTATCTCCGAAGCACGAAATTCAGTTGCCTCCTGGGACTGATTAAATGATGACCTCTTCAATCCCTCGTTTCTCTGTAAACGCTTTGAGTCAAGAGTATCACGTTCTATATTATCACCAGATAGACAAGCTCTCCAGAAACGCATGAGATCGAGAAGGCGTCCCAATGATGTCTTAATGAGAAGAGGGAACTCATCTGGAAGACGTAAAATAAAATTTGCCATCCCTCTCATGACTGCAAAGCGGCGATGGGGAAGGTACCTCACAATCCGATTCAGAACCTGCACAGCTTCTTCTCGAACACCAGGATCGATGCTAATGCCATGTTGAGGAATTATTTCTGTGATTTTATCACTTCGGGCAACTTCTTCGATCAGATAGGGTATGCACTTCAGCACAGAGCGGAAAAGATAACCTTGAGACTTCTCTTTTGTAACAGCATCTGGAGATAATTATCTTTCAGTTGATAGGCCATTTTTGGCAGAATACTAAGCAATTTACAGGAAACATATAAAGTAGACATATGATCAAATTACTAAATGACAAGCTTTATTCAGAGTTCTACCACACATATAGTCGGTTCTATGTCAGTAGGTACTTTACATGCCCAATTTATGTTCAACAAACATATGAATTCTAAATATATATCTACAGTAAGATTGATTGCTCCCATAAATGTTTCAAAAGAAAATCAACAAAGCAGCACAAATTGTCTATAAGTCTTTAAATGCAGATGTAGCTCCTTGATGAGAGCAAAAACACTACTGAACTCATCTAATGATAAATCAGTAGCTCTCATCAGAAATAGAACAGAACTACATACTATTCTTTGAAACAGGTTTTTACCTGTTCCTGACAATGCAACAGTTTTAGGAAAAAATGAGCTTAGAATGAAGAATGATAATATCAACAAAGTGGATTTGCCAGCTTATTAATGCTTAAATGAAGAGTTAAAAATTCCAAGATAGTATCCTTCATTGAACCTAGAAAACTGCAAGAGCTGTAAAATATTACCTATAGCGGTCCTTGAAGAAGTAAGAAGAGCCTGACTATAAGTTTTATGGCAAGATCTCAAAATGGCTTCAATTGCAGCCTTAACTTTTGGGATGTAGTGACCAATATTATGAGCTGCCAATGCAGCATAAACTCAGTAAGTTAGATATTTATTCAAAAGGTCAAAATGAGAAAGAGCATTAATTATGAAATAAAACAAGTGATAACCACCATGAAGAATTTCCAAGCCAACATGCTGGCTAGTAGGAGACATAACAATGGCAAGCAATGCACGAAGACCAATAACCTTTGCTTCTGGACTATCTTGCTTCAGCAATTCCAGTATTGTATGGTTCATCGCAAAGTCAAGATTATGTTCGGCAATAGTCACACAGAATTCCACAAGTTTGTCGTGTTGGACATCCTGTGTGAGCATTCCTTTCCTGAGAAATGTCAGAAGCTGAGAGGTGACACTGTCTAGGTAATCCCACACACGATCTCGAGGTTGTGTATCACCATGGACACTTAGGTAAAACCTCAGAACACGATGTAGACAATCCAAGGCCATGAAGCGATGGTTTTTATCCTGAAATAATAATCAAGTAATATAATGAAAAATTTGGAGACAGACTAAAGTTACACATCAACACAACAATTAGGGGAAACAGGCAAATGTGTAATTTCGCTTGTTAGATGTCACAATAGTGCACATTACATTTGTAAACTTACCCTAAGATGTTTGTATAATTGCTCCATGTGCGGACCAAAATTGCTGAGGAAAATATTAGGATCACCAAGACAAAGGAGAAGAGTCACCAAAGGGTAACCAACCTAGAAAGAAAGAAATTCTCACATCAGTCAAAATATCCAAGACACACATATCAAAACAGAAGTGTTGTTTGGTCTCCCAATATAAACAAGATAAACATAGATTAAACCAGATAAATGCAAATAGAAACAGCTGCCCTCTGTAACCCCCACCCCTAGTACTTACAGCTATATGTTTACTTTGTTTATCCATCCAGTGCATCAGCTGCCCCCTTATTCGTGCAACAGCTTCATACCAAAAGGTTAATGCAGGTTCAACACCAAAAGGAGGCCATTGACCTTTTCCACCATCAGCTAGTGGTGCTAATATGTTTGAAAGCATGTTGCATAGTGCATGATGAAGTTCACTTTTTCGCTTGTGAGCAGCACGATTGATAGGGTTGGCTTTTGCAACAAAGGAAGCTGACGCATTTAGACCACCCTCTGTTTTGACCTGAAAATCAACTCCTCATCATGCAAATGTTTTCATAACAACTTAATCAGTGACTTTAATTCACACATACCCCAAGCTTAAGGTAGCGCATCCCATTGATAATGCTAAGTGTTTCACTTCGTGCAACACTTGTATCAATTCGGCGAGTATTGAGTTCCATGAAGAAGCGCTCGGTTACAGAACTAAATCTGTTGATTCAAAGGGAAAAATGTGTAAATTTTTATTTTTAGACAGATTTTATGTTCAAAATAACATAAAGACTTCTTAAGCACATTTTCTCAATCATCAACACTTATTGCCAGCTGTAGATAATAAGAAATTAGAAAAAATTTTATAGCCCAGGCTACAACTTTCTTGATAAAGTTAGCAGAAATAATACATTGGATCACTTGAGTCTTGCCACCTTCCAAAAAAAAAAATATCTTTGATTGTTATTTCCTAACTTTGAAAGATTATTGTGGTTTCAATTCCTTAGTGTTCTTATTCTATATTGGATAAAAGTTCCTGAAATTTTCTCTTATATAAGTAAGATTCATTAGTATTTTATTATGGACAACTCAACTGCAGTGCTCATGATGGTAACTGAATCCTCATAAAGGAAGTAGAAAAGCTATATCAATTTTGACTGGCATGACCTCTGGAACCCTGACGTCATTCATTTCCTTATCTATACTATTATGAAAAGTATGGCTCAAAAAGCTTTTATTTGAATGTGTTCATGGAGAAATGGTAAAAAGCAAAAAACTAGCAGATATCTCAGGGCAGACTTTTAGCTAAAAAGCTTTTCCCCAGGTTTCATTACATAATGGAATTACCATCTACTATTAGGATTATCTCAAAGCAGTTCAAACCAACTACAGGAAACATCTTACAGAGGTGATTGCTGGTGCAGCAATGAAAAGGTTACCAGCACCGCACCGCATATCAACCCAATTTTTATGTCATTAAAATCCGCGATCGGAATTGCAGAATTATTTCTTACCTGATACGTGATAAAGCACCAAGGAGCTGTGCAACTAGGTCCAGAAGAATCCCCCTTAAGTCAACGAGGGAAGGATATTCAATCTGGCTGACAACCCTGAAAGAATAAAAACACGATAAAGCAAGCTATTCTAATGCATTCAAGCTACAATGCTCAAATTGAAGATCAGTTAAGCCACTGGATGCAAGCAACTCATCAAGGTCCAATGAACCAGTAGCACCAACAGCTTTCAGGCAATAAGTATTTTGTTTTACATCATTTCTTTTTTATAGTTGTTATTCACTGAACTATTTCCCTCACACTGAAAGTCAGACATAAAAAATGAAAACCATCAAAACCGAAAACAGAATATATGTGAGCAAGGGCAATCGATGGGCCTCAACATCCTCTGTAAAGAACTTTGATTGCTTACAAATTAATTAAAATAATATTTCATTTTAAACCGGAGATTGACGATATAAATTTTCTGGAAGGTGGAAGAAATCCACCATTAAGTATGTAACTGATACTTTGATCTTCTTTTCAGCATTTATACCCCCTAGACCCATCATAGGAATCCTTACATAAAAAGAGAACACGGCAATAGAGTCGTTCCATTTTCAACCACAGGTACTTTCAAGTGTCCTCAAGAGATACAGCTAATAGTTCTTCATTGGTGCCATCCTTGACATTAATTCCAAACAACAGCAAATCATGATTATATCCACCATTACTGACATTTATGTGCCAAAGCATTTTATATATTTTATTCTGCATGGCAAGCAAAATGTTCTTGTTAACAGGAGGTGAATAAAAAAGAAAACGAATTCCAGGAGGAACTTTATATACATGCATACACCTTAATCGGTGAAGAGATAATGGCGAAAAGTTTTGAAAATGTAGCACAAAGTCAGAGGTGCAATCTAGTGGACAGCCGCTGTAATTTGCCATTATCCATCATTTTCTAAATTCAGCTCAGTCATCATTACCTGTCTGCATTGATTAGCCAGTCGAAGACAAAATTTTCAAGCCCAATCCAAAGTTTTTCTGCCAATAGAGGATGTCCGTTAGATTT
>JACGDI010004513.1:262042-275174 GCA_014898725.1 Jacaranda copaia
ATATCTTTACTTATCTTTGTAATATATTTACAATTAAATTTCATTAATTTAAAACTTCATATTTTGATTTTTTTTAATTCAATTTTAGACTGCTGCTTAATTATGCTGCGAGTAAACCTAACAATTGGGTACACACAGATAACCCAATGCCAGGTAATAATGGATTGGGTAAATTTATCCGTAGATAAATTTACCCATTTTTTATTAGATACAAGGGAACGAACCCATTATCCATGCTCACGGATAACGGATAACCCGTAAGTACTCATTTTTTTTAATATTTAAAGGTAAATTAATACGGATAAATTTATCCATTTTTTATTAGATACAAGGGAACGAACCCATTATCCATGCTCACGGATAACGGATAACCCATGAGTACTCATTTTTTTTTAATATTTAAAGGTAAATTAATATCCAACATATTAACTAAATAAAACTAAAAAGAAAAAAAGAATACAAATTTCAATATTTATATGTAAATGTTTACATGTGTGTTACTCATATATTTATATTTATATGTAAATATTTATATATAAATATAAATAGTTATACATGATCTTGCTATAAATATTTATATGTAAATATATATAAAGTAATAAAATATATGTAATTATATATATAAAATAATAAAATATATATTTATACATACGGGTTATCCGTGAGTATCCACTGGTCGGGTCAAAAAATAATGTGTAAATTGAGTAAGGATAAAATTGTCCATAATTTTTTAATTAGAAAAATAAGAGCCATTACTTATATTTTTTTGATACCCACAAATATATGTTGAATTTCGCCAGATCTAACTGCGAGATTGATTAGTAGAAATAAAGAATAGAGGCAGATAACGTTTACAAGCAGCCTTTTCCGTAGTCTTTTGCTGAGTCTGATGTGAGTTATTCCCGCTGTCATAAACTTAGAAGGATCGCCCACCTAAAAAATATTTTTTGTTAAATAACTATATTTATTTTGTCTATCTTTTTCATTATACTTCTCCTATTTTATATACAATAATTACTACATTTACACTTGAAACACGTTTCAAGATTCAAACGATTGCGGATAAATTTTAATTATATTTTACATTATTCAAATATAATCAGAGTTGAGTTGAGATAAAATAGAAAATTCATTAAAAAATTATGAAAATATTGTCACTTTTCATGCAGAATTTTATCAATGAAGGAAATCTTGCAGACATGATAAACTTATAAGAAAAAATTGTAATTATAAAATAAAATAAAAAAAGTTGTTAGTTTAACCATTTTAGACAAAATATACCTTATACTTTGGCCCCTCAAATTAAATAATTCCATAAGATTGAAGATGGTGTCAATAGCTAGTGCCAAAAGATGCCAAATTCTGAAAATTAAGCTTTGTTTGGATGTGAATTGGAACATTCTCCAAAAAATTTTTGGAAGAATCGATTTTGGGAAATGGGGATGGAAAATGTGATAGTTGTTTGTTTGTATTTTGAGTAGTAGATAGATAATGAATTGCAAAATAATGGTTGTTTGTTTATGTTTTGGAGGGATAAAATATCACATAAATAACTTTTTTGTTAGGTTTGTGGGGTGAAATGAATATTTTAAAATTATTTATATATACATATATAGATATAGATTGTATAAGTGGTAGTATGTGTATATATTTATAATGATAAAAGAATGTGTGGTGTCTTGGGAAATTGTATGGAGTTAGGAATAGTAAGGATTTTTTGGAAAGAAATTTTGTATTTTGGGAGTGAAATTGGGAAATGTGTAGTGTTTGTTTGTTTAAAAAATACTTAATTATGTTTTTTATTTGATTTTATTATGTGTTTTGGGAGTGAATTATTGAAGAATGTAAAAAGTATCTTTTGGTACGTTTGTTTATATTTTAGGGGAGATATTTTTTATTGTAGTAATCAAATCAATATTTTTTTTGTTAGGTTTTTAGGAAAAAAATGGAATTAAGTGATTTTTTTAATGTAAGAATAATAATAAAATATATATAATGTATATATAAATAATATATATGTGTAAATCGGAGAATATGTATTTTGAAGGAAAAATGAATATATGTTTAGTTATATTCTCAAAAATAATATTATTTCAAAAAAATATAACCAAACAAAGTTTTAAATTTTGGGAGTTGAAAAATAAATTGAGACTTTGTAAATAAACGAGCCCTAAAATTTTCTAAGAGAGATTCCACAAATATCATTTATGAAGATGATAAATATATCTGAACAATATTCGCTGTCCGCTAAGATCACTAACACGATTTAAGAATGATCCTATAAAACACATACAAAATTCCCCCCAACGCAAACACGATTTCTGCGCTTTCTTCATCACTCGCTGTTCGTCAGTCGTCCCGTCGTACGGTCTTCTGAAGCTGCCAATACAGGTAATCCACCCCGCCCAGGGTGCCCCTAATTATCCCGTGATTTGCTTGATAAAATTTCCTAAATTTTAATTAGGGTTTGCCTTCGGTGTTGAAGAAGTTTGTGATCTTTGTAGGAAAAGTCTGAATTGTAGCAAAGAGTTATGGAGTAATGAGAAATGAAGATATTATATATGCATGATTATCCCTGTCATACATTTATAAGAGTCTCCGTATGTGCAAATAGATGTCGAACTATAGTTTCGGAATGCTTACACGAGCCATTTCTCGGAAGTACCTTGCCAATATTAGATCCGACAATTGAAGAATGAATTTTTGGTACTTATTGCAATCTTTTTGGAGATTTAGTGTCAATTGAAAATGTGTTCAATCTGTATTTGTTTAGGGGCCCTAGTGTGTTACTGCTGTAGATGACTTAAGATTCAGTTGCTTCTTTATGGAGTCTTAGCGTGTTGTCAGTTTTGGTGACTTAAAGGCAAATTATCTGGTATGTAGCTTGAGTATCTTTAACTGAGTTAATGCTTCATCTGGTAAATTTTTTCCCCAAAGATGGATCAATTCAAAAAGCTATATAATTCACAAGGATAGTGGTTGAGAATAATGTGAGGTTTTAAATAAAAAAAAGGCAACCAATTACAAGTTTATCATTTCAACTGACTGACATGGTATTGTCATGTAAGTTGGAACTTTGATCGGATCTTTTGGCTCCACACTTGTGTATCCTTGGCCCGTGTCTTTTGTCTGTTGTCTTTCAGTTTGAATTTTTTCAATCTGTATAGCATCAAAATGACATTTGCGACACACCCCTCAGTTAATAGGAGACATATTATGCTGAAACATAGTGGCTTTAGTTTGCTCCTAAACAATCTTCTTCTTTATCAGCCATGATGGAGTCCCTCGTACCATGAGTTGCTTGGGTCATGCCACTGGTCAACTAATTCTCTTAACATAAGAATAAATATTTCATACTGAAAAGGTCTTTTGCTTCTGCTAAATATATTATGGTTAGTATATGATTTAGAAGTTTGGTTAAATGAAATTTGTGTCATGCCATGTCATTGAATGAATTTAAGAAGTCTATTGAAAAACACTATAAAAGAAAGGAAATTTGATTTTTCATCTAATTAATGAACAGTCTTTGGCTGACTGAGATAGGTGAACTAGGTAAGCTGGGCTCTGAACCTGTTTTATAATGGCTTCCGGGAAGGAGACAGAGCAAGATCAACTGGCTGCATCTCTCAATGATCTTTTCACCAGTGTCTCTGCCATGATCAAAGGCGAGCTCCAGGTAACTAGAACTGTGAAAGACATTACTTTGGTTAAGTTTGACTGCATAGAGGTGGATGAGGTCATGCAGAAGTTCTACATGACTGATGTAAATTTAGTTTTGAGCACAAAAGCTTCTGGATATGTTGGTGGTACTTGAATGGTGAGAATCTGCAAATTAGACTAGACAATCAACCTTGAGTCATGCATTTTCTGGAGGAAATCAGTCTCTTAGTTCCTTAGCTGGCATCCCTTTTTATCCTTTTTTCTCCCTTTTTTTGGTTGGATAACTGAGATCATGAGATGCTGAGGGGGAGAAAATGAATTTTGATATGGACTACTAGAGTGGCATACAATTGTTGTGATTGTTCTCATGTCACTGGGTATAGCTTTGGTGTAAAAAGTATGATTGTAAGTTTAAGATATATTTGAGATCAACTAATTCCATTACGTCCGGTGAAAGGTTTGTTGGATAAATCTTAACCTTTTCAGATGCTGCCAATGTATGTGTGACATTTTGTTATGGTTTCCATATTTGTTTAATACTTTATTTTCTTTTTTCCCCCAATAGAAGTTATGGCTGCATTATAATGTTGAATTTTTCGGATGTCCTAGGGAACAAATAATACACTCGAGCTTTTGGAGAAAATGAATGTAAGGGTTGCAGAAGAATACAAAGGCTTTGGTGATGTGGCTTCAGGATTAAGAGTTTTTGTGGAGCAATTGAAGTCGAAAAGCAGCACCTTTGATGACTATGTTCAACAGCTTGATACCATAGAGCAGCAAGTTATGGAATTTGAAGCTGTAATTTCTATGCTTGATAAACACGTTTCTCTGTTAGAATCAAAAATGAAATCTGCTTACCAGATTCTACCTGCATAAAATAACTTCTGCTTGTTTTTTTTGTGGAATAGATTTCATGTTGATTGCAATACATTCATATTGCTTTTTGCACAATTTGTTTCTAAGGCTCACCCGTAGAATATAGTGTTAGATGAGGTCTCTTGACTGTAGAGTTTACATGAAAGAAACGGGAAAAAGATTAGCAGTGGAAAGGGAATGAGCTGTTCTTACCTCCTTAGAAATTGGTTTTTATGTACAGAGTTTGTGTTTAAATTTACACAAAGATGGATCAAGTTTGAACGTGGGCCTCTTCGAATGAATCCTGTCAAAGAATTTTGTTTAGCCTTGCCATCATCAGGTTATTAAATTTGAAAAAGTTACAGTAGCTTACTCTTCTCTGGCTAAGGAGTTATTAACTCCTTAATAAAGCAATAAACATTCTAAGTAACTTTTAAAATTTAAACATTTTTTTTAAATTTGATAACTTGAAACATTCACGACATTAACTCACCCTACAAAACTGAACTTTTCTTTGTAGTAAGTTATAATAATCTTACAAATTCAAGGTCCCCCTCCCCCAAATAGAATAATAACTAATTTCTCAACTACTCCATATGACATTAAAACCCACAGTCCATCTATTTACAAGAATGAAGATTCACTAAATTACTCATTCGTTCCTTAAAAATTTTGAACTTGTTTCATATAGGCATATAAGCAGCAGGAATTAATAAAATATTTGAAACAAGCTTTTAGCCAAGCACCCCCCTCCCCCCGGCCCTCCTCTTGTTTTGGTGAGTGCTCACAAGCTCTCAAAACACAACGCTTGAGCTTCTGAATATTGACATTTGAGTGACGCTGTACAAGGTGAGCACTTGGCTGAGATTAACTTCATACACTTGCAAGTACAGTTGGCGTAACTTGTATACAACAAATACAACCCTTTACAATGTTCATTTGGAAAGAGTACCCTCAAGGGGTTCCTACATATCCTGTAAAGCTGCAGCTTGCGTAGGGCCAAAACAGGTATCCTCTATTCTCTTATGGGCAACAGCCAGCATCTTGAATTCATGTATTTCTAACAAACCATCCTCAAAAGTGTAGTTATGGATTCATAATACTTAGAATCCCTCAGCAAAAACTGTACAAGAAAGTGCTGGCCTTCGAGACAAAAAATGAACAGTAGGGCGACAGTGGGTTAAGGGAACTTTTCTTGTGCTTTTGTATGTACATAGGAACCCACTATAGATCACCATTATGGAGTCAAGGTGAAGTCCATTCGTACCAGGTTCTCTTTATTATCCAAGGCAAATGGAGGCACAAGAAGAATGATATTCTGACAACTTCTTCAGCCGGCTTAGTTGAAGAAATAGGGAGACTGCAAGACGTCTCTAAGATCAAAGTCGCCTCGGTCAGGCAATGGAGGGAAAGACAATGAAGGGAAGGACCGCTGAAAGCCCTCCAACAACTGTCCAAATATGAAACTATTAGACAACAATAATTGGGAGAATAAAAAACGAATGTTTATTTTGTATGGGAAGATACTTCACATTCTCTAGAATTGGTGTTTCGTATAGTTCAACAAATTTCTCTCTTAACATCCTGTTCATTTCATCTACATCACATGCGTGGGTCCAGTATGAATCGTGAACGCCTGCAATAAGACAGAAAACGAGCTAATTTTGAAGGTAAAAGATTTGGGTTGGAAGGTCTGAGATGTTCTGGACAGGAGAAAGACCTGCAAAATTCAAGCCAGCCTTCTTGCAGGCAATGGCAGTCATCATCATGTGTGAACCATCAAGGGAATGAACAAAGTTGGGTGGAAAAGCTGTTCTCTGCCTCTTAACCATTACCTGTGAACAGGATCAGAAAATTAAAACTCGTGAAATCACAATGCAAGTCGTCGTAATTTGTTTGTCTCAAAGAAAGCAAAACACAAATAAAGAAATTTTAAGGATGTTTGGATTTCAGGTGGGAACTGATTCTTAAATCCCTTTCACATTCACATCATATTGGGGTACTACCAAAGAAAAAACAACAAATTTGGTCCAATTTATCGTAATCAATCAATTAACATTTTGGTTAATCGTTTTATGAAACACCAAGAAAAAAACATTGCCTTATCAAATTATCCACCAACCCATTAAAAAAGTTCAACAGAAGACAAATATATTCACTCTGTTTTACGTCCCATGGTTTCTAAACTTATATTTAAGGCTGAAACTCTTCTAAAAAATTTTAACCAACATCTATCGTTGGATTGATTGATTGGCAAGAAAAGGATTTCCCACTAGGCATTCCCACTATGTGCTCTAAATGAAGAGTTTTCAACAGGACCAGGCAACTCGTTGAATAAATAAACAAACAAAACCAAGGAATTGCAAGGTTGGCAAGATTACCTTATCTGACTCACGCTGGAGAGTCAACACCTGGAGAGAGGTTTTAATCTGCAATAAAGATCGAAAAGATGCTCAACATATAATAGATGTTTTACTCTTTGAAATTCTACAACAGGAAAAAGTGAACCATATTTGCTGAGGTTCTGTAATACTTACAAGATGTCGTGCTACTTTACGGTATGGCTGAACCACAGGGAGTCCAAGTGGAGTTGTCCAACGAACTGGCTCATTTTCCGATGCAATAATCTGTTGGAGTTTGTGGTTAATGAATATGAAATAACTCAAAATTATTTTAAGGTTACTTTACATATGAAGCTTAAAGAGATTTGACAAACAGTAACTGCATGCAATAGAATTTAGAACCAGTCAAGTTAAAATGATGTTGGCTACGAAAATGAAAGAGCAAAAACTATAGAAAACTAAAATTTGATGGCATTTTTCTTTAGAGAAACGAAAAAGAAGAAAAGAAATACTAATAAATGACTCTTATAATTATAATTTGTTTAAGCATTACCTCTGTATTTTCTTTAAACCAAATGAAGAAAACATTTGCCTTAGTGTATTCACTAATCTAAGATTTAAACATTGCTTTTTTCTGTAAAGATTCTCTAATACTACATTGACCAGTAAAATGAACATTAAATGCTTATGCATCACCAAAGTCATGCTACAATAGAACTAATCTAAAGTATCCTGTGTGCTAATGTAAAATACAGTACCCACCTTTGCACATTCTCCGAGCCAGTTCATGATGCTCCGAGCAGCTTCAAACATCTGCCCTAGTGCAGTTAAGGTAATCTATCGAACACCAACAAGCAGAAGTTAGATGTCATAGAGTACAACTTGAATTAACTCATTATTAAGTAATGCAGGAATAGATACTGAATACTAGAATAATACAAGGGTTCGATTGGACAAATATGCATCAAATTGCATGTGCCGTGCCCAATAGATCAATCATGTTGGCCACACAATACGTTCAATATGGGTCTCAAAACCAACAGTGGTTAACTAAAATAACTTTCGATAGACTCTAAAAGGAGATGGAATGGTGGAATGCCAACAGGCATATATCAATGAATTGACCTAACTAGATAAAACCCGTTTTGGGAACACCCAAGACCAAAATCACTGAATGGGTAAGTCGCCAATCCCTAAACTATGTAATGTATTTTATCCACTTGGCATTTTACTAGAGGTTTCTATTATACCCTTGTGTGATTTCTATCATGAGCACGTATAAATGCCTGACAGGATGACCCTGGGGAAAAGAGAGCTAAAGCATCAGGCCATCTTAATACAGCTAATCTATTACCATTGTTGCAGTTGATATGCATGCGCCGGCCCAAGAAGAAAGATCATTAGTTCCACTATTGAATGAGCATTTGCTAACAAAGACGTTGCGTCACGAGAACAACTTCCCCGATGAATATAATTGATTAACAAGTACATAATACGAAACTTGTGCACAGAAAACTGTCCATTAACTTCACATTAAAGTAGCAGGCCAGAGTTATGCCATACTTTTGCTGCATAACAAGCTGCACCAAAGAGCTCTGCATCGTCCGCTATGGCATCACGTTCCTTTAATCTTCTCTTTATTTGATCTCGAGCACCAATATAAGTTACACCATACACTGATGTCATTACAGTCTGCTTAACCAACTTCCTGTCCACCTGAACATCATTTGAATGTAGAGAAAACATTATCAGGAAACTACAAAAGAAAGGTGGAAGTAAAACATCAGATGGACCAAAAATAAATCTCAAAAGCATAATTATCATAAATCTCCTTAATTGCCAGATGAAGTATCATCCTAATATCAAATCAATTTACTGGCAACTTCCAAGCTATTATCTATACAAAGACATTCCAAATAATACCAAGTTCTATACTACAGGAGAGTTAAATACTCAATGGCATCAAACCTGATTGACCAAAAGTCTTGCACGCAGAGCATCAGGGAATACTGCAGGATCCTTTTGGGCATCTTCCTTCATGATATCAAGAACCCTGCATGAAAGCATAATCAAGTGATTTGTACGTTCAGCTGCCTAATTCTTTCACATTTTCAAAGGAATGAATCATGGAGTTCTGCCTTGGGATTGCATTTATCAGTAATCAACCATATCTTATTAACTTCCAGAACTAAATGTGTGGAGAGAAAATCTGAGAGCCAAATCCTTCAAAAAGCAACAGGTTGTAAGTTTAAAACATTCTGTCTGAAGTTAAAAATTTCCATATCCAAATTGAATAAAGAAATTAAGAGGGTCCCAGTGTATAGCTCTGAAGAATACATCAATTCAGATAGTGGAAATTAATATTACTTTCCAGTGCGTTTTGCATGTATGACTAGCTCATTTGAAGTGCCAATGGTACCTTCCACAAGGCCTCAAAATTTAGAAAAGAAAAATAAAGGCTAATATGAATACTATGCACCTGTTCTTCTTCAAACCTAATTAAGAAAAATAATGTAGAAAGTCTTCATTTTCTTCCTTTCTTTCTTTTCTTTTGCTTTTTAATTTTTTTCTCCTGGGCATCTGATGACAATGATGAAAAAGGATCTTAAAACACAACAATTCAACTGCTATGATCTCAGAAGGAAAATTATTTATCAACAGTAAAGAAGGGCTTGGTATGAAAACCTGGCAGCTATTCCCGAGTAAACATCAGCTGGCTTTTCTCCAGCAACCAAATTAACAGCAGCTGCTCCTAGCTAAACAGGTGATTTCAATAAGGCACAATCAGACAAGTTTGAGCAATAAAGATAGAACATAAAAAAGTTAAGATACAAAATTTGGATAGCAAGTAACAAGTATAGCATAATTTTCATATGAAAGATGCAGAAAACACTAAAAACATGAAAATATCAAACTTCAAATGTCTCAAGTGGGATGCAGCTTCATCTGGTTGAGGCATTACTATATTTAGCAGTATTTATTCACTTTCCAAACTAGGCATTTACCAAGAACACTTCACACTTATCTTTATCCAATTATATCACCATGTTTAACAATTTAACTGCAGAAATTTTTTACCGACTAAATCTCCACTTCCAATATGAAGCACATTACTAAATAAACATTACACTAATTTTCTCAAGGAAGGCCTGATAAAATCATCATTGACGAGACAAAGAAGGAAACATCACCTTATCTCTACCAAGTGCAGCATAGTGTTGTAAGCCATTGCAGGAACCATCCTGAGAAAAGTGCAAGTGGAACACATATGAGAGAAAGCAGAAAAAATTATCGGTGATGCGTTAGATAAGGCGACTATGAATACCACTGTAACAGAATAGCCTCAACAGCATTCACAAGATACTAAAACTGAGAAAAACGTCGATTCTATTATTTAAACAAAAGCAATGTTTGTGGTGATCATATTTGAAATCACCAAGCCTAAAAGCCAAGGACAAGGTCACAATTGACTGACCTTTTAGTTCCCTAAAACAACCCACAGAATGGATATAAGCCATTCAAGTACTATTAACTAAATCCATAGGATATATGCATTTAATACATTAAGGCCAGATGTATAAGACTCAAGGTCATCACTAGATGTTTAGAGTTGATCGATACAAACAACATGCACAAGTAACTCTCATTATGGGAGCTATTTGTTAAAACAATAGGTGAGGTGATGCAATGAAGATCTAAAAAATTCTATGCTACATCAAAACAATACCTGGTGCACTGGAATATGTGAAATTGTTGTCTCTGGAGATGGACTTCTCAAGGCTTCAGCAAGATTAATGCATGCTGCTAAACACTGAAAGGGATCTTCTGCATTCAACCACCACCGCTTTCCTTCAAGTGGTCTGTCTGCAGAATCAAATATATCATGCAAGTGATTCTCAGTAAAAGCTATTCGGCCTTCATGAGATAACTTGTCCACACCATTGGCAAATAAATTTGCCAAGTGTATCTTAAGCCAATGCAAGCCTGATTTTCCAAGAGGTCGCCCCTCTGAAAACTCTAGGATTCCTCTACAAATGTCGGAGCCGAGATGATTCAAATGTGGGTGCATGGGGTATGCACGGCCTCGAAAATCAAGGTTGTGTGGGTAAAAGAAACCTTCTTCATCTTTCATTTTCCGCGCAACCTGTCCAATATTGAGAAGCCATTGAATTCTTTCTGCCAAACATAGTGCAGACATAAGTTGAGAATAATGAAAAAGGACCATACAGCCAGTTTGAGCTCTGTGTCACAACGTTGCGAATGCCTTTCACTGTTTTCTTTCTTTATATTCTTAACTTTCCATTTCCACTTCTTAAGTAATGTTTCATCTTCTGTATCTGGTTGCTCTGGCAGAGAGATCTGTGGAGAACAGGAAAATCCGGAACATCTGTGGTTATAGTGAACCAAAATAACCTCACCAGGTTGGTCAACAAAGTGATACCAAACATACTTAATGAGATATAAAGGAAAAAATGAACATACATCATCACGGTCAACTAAATCTGCAAGACGACCTCCGCTAGCCCATATTCTGTCAATGATGCTGAGTACTCTCTTATTCACTCTCCATTTAGTGCTTCCAAGAGTATCCAATGCCTGGCAAGAAAAGGTGCAAATCAAATTTCAGAATCAGTCATCCTTCACCCCTTTCTTAGCAGAACCAAGAACACACAAATTTCGAACCTCAAATACTGTTTTCAATTGTTCCCTAGGGGTTCTCTTAACTGCTTCACGTTGTTGTCGTGCTCCATGTGTCCGCATTACATACGAAGGCAAAAATAAATATGCACCTTTGTCATACCTATTAAAAAACATCAATGATCAGAACAGCCAATGAGAAATAGAGTCCACACTTTGTTCAACAAAGAAGGAAACAAACCTATAGAGTTTATATTGGAAAAATGATTCTTAGGCACCAATCATTTACAAAACCTAGTTCTGTGGGAGTTCAGTAACTTTTGAGCTTGAAATTTATGGCTTGGCTAATTTATAAACTTCAAACCAAGGGCATTCCTATTTAAGCACTGGTGTAAGATTAAGGAAAATAAGTTATACAGTAACACTGTGGCAACTAGCACCTCCTTCTGATATGCATCATTACATGACTTGGAGTCTTGGACATAATTAAGCGAAAGCTTCCTCCATTCCATTAGTCTGGACCAGTACAGGATGTCTGGATTTTACAAGCCTTTGAATGAAATCTAATATCATACTATGTTCCATTCCAGGTCAAAATTGGATCAACTCAGCCTAGTTCACATAATTGGATGTGCAACCAAACCCAATGCAAATGAACATAGACAAACAAATTTCTAGTCAGTCTGGGATAGGAATCCACACTTTGCAAGCCCATTCCCAATTAGGGGTGTAAGATGAGTCAAGCCGGCTTGACTCCATTATAGCTCGACTTGAGTTTTAAAATGAGCCAAGGAAGGGGCCTAATACTTCAACTAGAGGAGCGACCAGTTAGTTCTCCAAACTCCGACCCACTGTCAAGTCAATGATTTCCTCTCTCCAAATCAAAAATCCATTTACAGTCCCAAGTTTCCAGACACATCAGAGCTGAAGGTCTGATTCCACCTAGTGGCAAATTCAACCAGCAAAGCAATAAAAAGAAAGCGCAGGCTTTAAGAGCCAGAGGGCTCAGGTAAAAAGCCCAGAGGATCCTTTCAAAGGAAAGGAGGGGAATGGGAATGCAGATTTAGATGCATCATTCAGTTGTCCGAAAGCTTTTTTCTATTTTTAAATATTTTTACATATTAACTAAATAATTATCATATATTAATAATTTACTTTTTTATTTTTAAATATTTTGTAAATAATGTTAGATAATTATTATATACTAATAATGAAATATCTTATTGAGCTGAGCTCGAGCTCAACTAATACCTCGCTCGTGATCTCAAGCTTGAGCTCTTTTTTTTTTAACTTTGAGCTTGAGTCTGAGCCTTCAATTCTGGTCAAGCTTGACTCATTTACACTGACACCCATCCCCCCAATTTCCAATCCATCACACTCATAAACCAAACTGATAATTGATCTCGATTCAATTACACCCCTATTTCCAATCTATCACACCCCCTTTCCGGAGAGAGAGAGAGAGAGAGAGAGAGAGTCATTATTGATCAAAAATCAATCATGCATTTTAAATAATCCCAATGAACTAAATCAAAGCAAAAACATTAACTAAAACTTGAAACATAACTAATTAGAGAGGGTTGCACACAAATAACTCAAGCAAAAAAAAGAAAAAAAGAAAGGGTGGGGGGGGGGGG
>JACGDI010004513.1:275399-287226 GCA_014898725.1 Jacaranda copaia
GTTTAATCCACTTAGTGGTGATAAAGAATTAAAAATAGGTCAAAAAAAGCTGTGTTTTTCTTTTTTTCCCTCCTTCAACTTGAATATATGGCATGCACGTGCATCTATCAGCATCGTCATGCCTCTCATCAGATCTAAAACCTCAGCAAGTGAGCTGAAACAATTTCTAAATTTATACTCACAAGTGATCTTTTTTAGATTGACTTCGCCTAATGTGAACTTCAGAGAGAAGCTAACTTACAGTTCTCTCAAGGCCTTTACGTACCAGAGGATCACATTCAATAGCACCATATCTTCTGCTAGAGGTCCTGTGAAAGGAACCTTGTAAAGCCCGTCACATACTTGAAAAAACACAAACAGCAGAGGAAATGAAGTGGAAAGTATCCCTTACTTTACTTCTCTTGCTACAGTTCTAGAAGTATGCAAAAATGCAGGTCGAATATCTGGTGGACCATCAGCTAACTGATTAGCTGGGGGTTGTATATACGCTGTTTCTAGCATCAATTCAATGAGATGACTGCCAACCTGAGAGTTACGAAAATAGATTGGAGTCTTAGATTTCTAGAACCATAACCTTGCTGCAAAGCCTGCAATTATCAATAAATACAGTTCAGACCTTTGCTTTAGCATCTTGGCCCCATGGCTGAAACTCTATTTGTCGATTCACCAATTGCCTCACTGCTCGGAGCTTTTGTTTTTTCATCAAAGTTGTGACTCTTTTTCGCAATTTTTCTTGTCCTTGGATGTTACCACCAGATTCATCGTCTTCCTTTTCTGTATCTTTCTCAACCTTTTTCTTCTTTGTTTTCTCCAAGAAATAGTGTATTCTTACCTTTTCCATTATGAAATTGTCAAAAATCAGTCCTATTATATGTTTACCTTGAGTACAATGAAGCAAAGGATAGTTAAACGAAGATAGAGAGGAAGCTTGCAACTTTTGCTTACCAGGGAATGAATAAGCTATATGAAGTCAATCTATATGGCAATGCATTATGATCACAATAATTCTTTTGAAAAATCACAATCATTATTTGCCAAATTTACAAAGGGGTGGCATGCAAATCCTGCTCTGGTTTAATCTATGTCAGTTTTGTCTTTCAGTGATCATTTTAGCATATAATTACAAGTTCCAACTGCATGGTCTTTACATGACAATTTTTTTATTAATGGACTCTAGAAGTGACCCTTAGCATGATCTGCAGATTTTTTATCTTCTTGTATAGAAAATTCACGGTGGGTGACTTTTAACATACACAAAAGAAACAGCCATAAATTAGTTATTTCCTTGCTCAAGGGCAGTGTTTCAATGCCTTTACCCTTCTTTATAATGCTAATTCAGTAACTTAAACTAGCTTGTTATCTTATATAATTAAATTTCCTACTATAACTATTCAAATTACAACAAATAGATGCGCTAAGTGTCTTAGCTGACTAACCTCCTGCTCAATTGCATCACCTATAATGCAAGCAGCCTGCACAACCCTTGCACATCCATGCTCACCCCCAGTCATCAACATCCCCATCAGCTTATGCATCGTAATAACCGCCATCATATCCGCTGGCAATTGATCAAAATACTTTGCATAGGCTGCCTTACTCTTTCCTTTCCTAATGAACTCTTGCTCTTCAGCAATCTTATTCCGCAAAGGCTCAAACCATCCCAGAAATAAAGACTTCATATAAGGCAAATTGGGAGCCAATTTCTGCTCACACATATCATTCAAAAGCTCTCTATACTCTTTCGCCGCTTGTTGCCAAGCCTCAGTCTCAATCTTCACTTGCCTCCTCCTAAGTGCTTTGTACTTCTCATTCCCCATTTTAACATTTCTCCGGCGTCTCCACTGGGTACAATACTGTCTCCTCTCCTCTTTTCTCACCTCATTCAACAGCTCTTGAACTTCATCAGCAACAGAAACATTAACATTATTGTCCTCCTCCACATCCGTGTGGGACACCGCCACGGCCTCAGCTATACTAGCGTAGCTTTTAAAGCAGAAGCCATTCAAACTTATTTGGTTTCTCAGCGAGAATTCATCCCGCGTGAAGAAATCACCAGTTTTTAGAGAACCCAGTTCAGGAAAACAGACGTTGGAGCGAGAATTTAGCTCAAATAGGGGTCTGAGTTTGAATTTATCGGGAAAAACTGAATCTTGGGGGTAACCAAGAAAGCTGCAAGTGCGAGAAAGTGACTGGGAATTACGACAGAGCTTTGATGGGGTTCTGAAACTCAATTGCTTGGAAATGTTTCTCCACATAACGGTGGAATTCTCGTGTGGGTTGAGGTCGACAACTGGATTCCGAAATGGGATTCTCGAATTATCAATCTTCAAGCTCGAAGAAATGGGTATTTTGCCGCTGGACATCAAATTGTGCCAGGAAAATCTTGCAAATGAGGAAAAAACACTAACAAAAATAATGTAATAGAAAGAACCGAATCGAACGATCGATTGGCGAAGGCGCAGAAGGTGTTCATGAGGAGGGTAGTGTCTCAGTTCTTGGATGAAGTGAACATCGCTTGCTGTTAGAAACACAATAGCTCATTTCGTGGTTGCCGACTTTAAACCCTCCTAAAACCTTATGGTACAGATTGCGCTTAGTTTAGCTATTGGGGCTGATGTGCTGGTGGCCCAACTGACACTTGCAGTCCCAGCCCAACTTTTAAATGTTACAATACGACAAAATTTTAATCTGAAATTGAATTTAAATTTAACTTATTAAAAAGCAGAAAAGGAAAATCATATCAGTGGAGTCTAAATTTGTGAATAATTAAGGATTTAATATCAAATAATATATATTTAGATATATAGATAACTTGAAGTTAACTAATAGCGAATGGGTATTTTGATATTGCGGTGAATTTTTATTATTATAATTATAAAATTTATTAATATTACATATATTTATAGAATCTTGCACACACACACACACACACATATATATATATATATATTATATAGAATAAGGATGTAAAACGAGTTGAGGCGACTCATGAACTTCATAAGCTAACTTGATTTGAGCTCGATTTGAGTTTGAACTTTTTTATTAGTTGAGTTCGAGTTTATTTATGACTGTGTCATAATTTACAAGCTAATTCGTAAACTTTTTTATTTTTTAATATTTTTAAAATTTTAAATATATAAATAATATTAACATTTAATAATACTTTTTTTATTTGTTTCCCTAAACTTCAGCGGTTTAGCCTTGCCTTTAATTTCATACTCATACCCTTCTCCTCATTTACTCATTCTCATCTAGCTGCTATGAACCCACTACCCTCCACCAAGCCCACCGTCTTTCCGGCAAAAATTTAGTCGTCACTACTATTATAATACCAACCAAAACCAACCCATCACTTTGGCAGTCTGTGACCTCCCCAAAATTTCTAAAAATTGGTGCATCTTTACCTTTTCCATTAAGTTGCAAAATCGTGAAAGCCGAACTCCAAAGAACTCTAATATGAGAACGTGAAGTGAATCTGAAACTGAAGAAAAAGAATTTTTGTTAGGTTTTATTATATTTGAGTGTTTGATTGTTACCTGGTCTTAAACTCTATTCTCTCTCTATGTATGGCAGCGTTTTTGAAAGTTGAAAGCCACATAAAATTTTAGTACTATAGAGAAGAACAGATAAAAGGCCCTTTGAAATGGGTACCTCTTTTCTTTGCATTTTGAAGTTTTTATTTTGATCAGTTTTTAGTAAAAAAAGCCAAAAAAAATAAAAAATCCCTTTCTTCTACCATTTTAATATTCAAAGCTGTTGGATTTTGGATTTTCTATTTATTATTGATCTTAGGTATAAATATTCTACCATTCTACGGTTTCCATGAAAATTGATGGAAAATGAGTAGATTTTCTAGCAAAATGTTTCCCTCTTACTGAAGCTTTTACCTATTGTTGATTCCTCTTAGGAAGGCCAAAGATATGTGTTAGGACTTTTTGCTTGTGGATGTAAATATATAATATAATTTTTTGAATTGGAGACTTCATTTGAGGTTGAATGCCTTATGTACTAATGGAGCCAGTGGTGATTTTACTCCTACAATAATTCAGTTTGCAATTTGATATGGGAGGCTCTTAATGATCTGCTTGCTACTTCAGAAAATTTCAAAAGGTCAAATGGTACAGACTACTGAGAGGAAGTTGTTTAATTTTTTTGCAACAGATGTATGAAGGGATGTAGTAGGTGACATTTTCTAAGGGACTAGGGATTGTGTAGTGTAGGAGTCTGCTTCTCAAACTATTTAAAGGAGTCTAATTCGTAATCATGCAATCACTTTTGTAATGTATTAATATTCGATATGCATGAATTCTATATAAAAATTGTCTAATAGAGATGTATTTATGCTAGAAAATTAGTAGTATAATTTGTGTGCTATATAGTGTACAAAGACTTGGTTGTTTAGTCTCCACTTGTTTACAAAATGTTAAATAAAATATTATGTTAAAGATAGTAATGGAGACTCCAGACATCATTCAAGATCTTAGGCCTAATAGTCAAGAATATGTTCTTCAAGCTGATTTTTCCATTGAGAATTGCTTTTGTAGCATTTAGAGTTGATGGATGCATTGAACTTATTTTAGTTTGAATTAGAATGAACTATTATATTGCATATATATTGTGTTGTGAAGACTTATTTGCTTGCTTATTTAGTATTGAATGGCAATGGACAAGGGGGCAACGATAAAAGGGATGATTATTGAGTTTGTAATTGACATATGCTTGAATGTTTTATTTGACTTTTCAAAAATATGGTGATATTATGTCCAAGCTAAATGGTTGTGTATTGGTATGCTAGTTTTATAGAGCTATGTAATCTTTCTCTTAGTGCAAGGATTTATTAGTTTGGATTAATTACACTTACAGTAGCAAAATACATGAGGTTGTCTTTCCTAATTTATACTTTTAGGTCTAAAATTTAGATTATGTGGTTGCTTGAATTGAGCTTTGCAAATTCACTTGAGCTCTCGAGCTTGAGCTCATATGATGTACTTCGAGCTCGAGTTCAAAAAAATCCACTCAAACTCGAGCTTGACTCATTCACACCTCTAATATTTTAGAGTTCTCTTAGGAGTATCTAAAATCTTCTTGAAATGCTTCTGGAAAGAGTTATGAAGGCTTCTTTTCTGGCTAAAGATCAAAATTATATCCAATGGCTATTTTAGGAGTTGTGAGTCTAACTATATATAGATGGTATATGTGTTACACTTTGTTAATATTTTTTGTCTATTTGATTATTAAAGTTCTATGTTTGTCGAAGAGCATTGAACGTTTAGCTACCCTAGTTAATAACGACTAATCACTAAGAAAAAATAATGCTTTAGTTAATTTTTTTCATTTTTGAAGCTTATATTTTTGTTTCTAGTATAAAATAAAGAAAGAAATTTTCTGTCGCTAATATAAAATAAAGACAAAATTTTTTGTCTTCAAATATATTGATGACAGTCATGTATAATTAGCATAGTTGTCAAGAGCGCAAAGTGCAACAACGCACAAAGGTGCCCTGGAGCTATGGCGCTTTATCGAAATAAAGCACACAAAATATATATGTATATATTTCTATTATGCACCTAAAATACCAACATATTTCACATGTTGTAAAGAATAAACAATCAAATTATCATAAGAATAATGATAATTCCTAAATTTGTGCAACAAGTAAATATATATCAAACAAGTTCATAAAAAATATCATTCAAAATCAAGCACAAATGCACAATAAGCAACCAAATTCAAAAATAAACAACTAAAGTTTCTAATTTTTCCAAAGTTTTAAACTCCAAAATTTTTCAACTTTTTTAATCATCATTCAAATCATCATCATCAAGATCAATATCATCATCCTCATCACCAACAGGAGATTTATAGCCCTCATTATCCCTCTCTTCTTCCTCCTTAAATCGATGTCAAATTCATTCTCTTCATTTTGTGGCACCTTGGAAGTAAATGAACTTGATGTTTTCTTTTTTGGTATTGTTTTGGAAGTCGATGACCCGTCTTTATTTCCTCTTACTGAACTTGGAACCGTAGAGCAAGAACTTTGAGGTCTACAACCATATGCATCTTCATCAACTCCCATAGAATCAGCAACATCACACCAAGTTAAATTTTCATCATCAAACACAAGTTCATCCTCATCTCCCTCTTGCATTCTCCCCACCAATCATTCATTGCTTTCATCTAACGAATGATTCTCCAAAATAATGGGATCAATGCAATCATGATTGTCAAATCTCCACAACAAAGCTCTATTATACTTAATAAACACCAAGTCATTTAAGCATTGTTGCTCCAACCAATTTCTTTTTTCTTTTTTTTGAATAAAGTTGTAGAATAATAAGTTAATATAATTAATAATTAGTAGCACAACATAAATAACTTAAAAATGCATAACTTAGTCAAAAATTATTTACATGCTAAAAAACACTCCAATTTCTTTCACAACCAGAAGAGCTACAAGTAAGGCTTAGAATTTTTATGGCTAACTTTTGCAAATTGGGTGTTGAGGCTCCAAAAGAAGACCACCATTCAGCTATCAATTAACAATAAACAAGAAATTATAAGAAAGCTAATATTTTTTGTATAATAATAAGTTATAGATAATATAAAGTTTAGGTCATTAACATAATAAGATAATTACATAAAATAATTGTTTACCTGGTGCTAGTAGTGTTCTTTGCCTTTTAGCTATGGCAAATCGAAAATTGCCTTCAACTCTCTTGTATATTTCTAGCTTCTTGTTAATTTTATCTTGTACTAAAATTTCTGGCACCAACCGTTCTATGCTATCATATAAATCAAACATAACTTCTGCATCTTGTTCTATGTTTGGATTGTTATAGAAAAGTTCAGGGTTCAAAAAATGGCCAGCTGCATGCAAGGGTTGATGGAACTGACAATTTCACCTTTTGTCAATAATATCAAAAACTTTTTTATATCTTATCTCATTCTTCTCAAAAATAATTGCAATTTTTTTCTTACTTTTATCCATCACCTCATAAATATAGCTCATGGGACGCTTCTTCTCACCATCTACCAATTGAAGAACGTCAATCAAAGGCCCACCAAACTTCATGCACTAAACAATGGTGTTCCAAAAAGAAGGCATTAATATGATTCTTTGCACTTGTTTATCTCCGTATTCCTTTGTCAACTTACTTTTGTTCCACTCTTCAAAAGTAAACATTTTTTTCAAACTCAACTTGTGTTTATGGAAACTCCTCAAAGTAAAAAAAGCAGTGGCAAATTGAGTTTTTGCTGGCTGAATCATGTTTTTTTGACCGGTGAACTCTTTCATCATGTTTAAAACTTGAGTTCTATTATAGATGTAGCCACTGACACTTATTGCCCGTTCAAGTGTCCTCTTCAATTCTAGCATTTTGAAAATATGTTCAAACATTAAATCCAAACAATGTGCTACACGGGGGGACTAATATAAGTGTTGATATTTCTCCATCAGCATCTCCTCAATTGCAACATTTGAACTTGCACTATCAATGACAACTTGAACAGTAGCTTTCTCTCCAACACGTTGTACAAATTTGTTAAATAGTTCAAACATTTTTTCAGCTGTATGAGAGTAGCTTGATACATCAATTAACTCTAAAAACATACTTCCTCTAGGAGTATTCACCCAAAAATTGATAAGTGATCTTCCTTTTCTGTCTCTCCCCCCGTCTGCCATGAGAGTACAACTAGAACTTTCTTTGTCTTCCTCATGCCCTTGTAAAAGCATTTTAGTATGTTCCACCTCCTTCTTTAGACTTGTCACCCTCATCTCATGGTATGTTGGAGGTTTCATACCAACACCATATTATCCAATTGCTTCAATCATAGGCCCAAAATTATCATATATAACCGCATTGAATGGTATTCCAGTATCATATATCCACTTGGCAAATTTTTGAACCACATCATCCTACAATCTCTTTTGAGTATTGACATATTGTGCTTTTGTCTCACCTTGATATTTCATTTTTGTTGATTCGGCATCCTTCTTGAAATACCAATTGATTGGCTCTATTTGTTTGGATTTTTTTGCTGTTAGGCTATTGATTAAATTGGGGATTCTGAGGTAGATATAGGTCTCTTCCCTCGTAATTGTTCATGATCTTCTCCATGTTCTACATCATAAATATCATCAAAGTGAGGAATTGAATCCATGGCTGCTTTTGCTTGTTTTTTCGCTTCCTTAAACTCTCTTAATTTAATATTCACAAACTCAAAAACTTGTTGACAAGCTATTGCATTTCTGAATTCCCTAATAAGATATTCTTTAAGTCGAGAAATCCCTCCTTTTGTGATTTTGGAGCAGTAATTGCATTTAATCCCATCATTGGTTTTATTTGAATTCGCCAATACGCCATAATTCCATCCAAGATCTTTTCTACTCTTGTCTAAAGCCTTAGAATTCTCCATTTTTTGTTACTGAAAAACAAAAAATAAACTAAATTCAACATTTAAATATAATAATTAACAAATAATAATAATTACATGAAATAATAAAAAGAATAATAACCTATAGGTCATAAGTAAAATAAAATGATAGAAGGGGAAAAAATCATTTTAGCCTAAACCCTAAGTTCCTAACATACATTTCCAGGAATATCCAACAATTAGAAATAGGTTTTTGCCTATTTTGACTTCAAAATTAGAAAATAAAAGGACATAAGAAGAAAAAATAACAAAATAAATAAACTGGGAGAGGTGAGAAGGGAAATGAAAGAGAAGGAGAAAAAAAAGTGTGAAAGAATAGAAAATACATTGTGATGTCGCTACTGCTGGCGGGAGCTGAGAAGGGCAGAATGTTGCTCGCGGGGGAGGGTAGAATGTTTCTGGAGTAGCGCGGGAGAAGGCAGAAAATTTCTGGAGTCTGGAGCCTTTAGCAAGCATTTTAATCCCTTTTTTGCCTCTTTGCCTGCTTCTTCAAATCGTGTTTCATTCCCCCACCTTTTTTATTTAAAACAACAACTTCAATGTTGCGCACACTTCGCTACAATGCAACGAAGCACTCGCGACCTTAAAATAGGTTGCGCAGCACGATGCGAAGTGCAGACGATGTGCTTCGCATTGCGTCACACGATAGTGCTCTTCGTGTGCTTTTGACAACGGTGATAATTAGGGCACCAAATAATTATCATATCTAGATTTGAAGATAAACACAAAAATATTGATAACCACTAATTATATCACCGATATTTTTATTACTAACCATCATGAATAATATCAATTTTAACTACCATTTCTACTTAATTGGGGAAAATAAGACGGGGAGAATAAGAAAACTACTTGCATGTCTCATGAGTAATATTTGTTTGCCAAGAAATTTATATAACCAAAAAAAAAAACACTCAAAAACTATTAACGCACTCCTCTTGGTCAAACTTTGCCCCACGTAGACGAAAAATAAAAGGCAAGCCAAAAATCATTAGGGTATCAAATTTCTTTTGATCGTATGCCATGGCTATGCAAGCTGGCATTGGATTATCAAAGATCATCTTAATAGTTGGAGAAGGTATATATGTTAATATAAATATGAGTTTGATTTTTTTTTCTTTTTTCTTTTTTCTTTTAAGTGTTTTGAGTCTGATCTAAGGTGAAGCAAGTTTCTGCTTTGGTTTGATGTGGATTAGGTTATACGAGAACTATGCAGATGAGGAACGATAAATTGTCAGATTTATTGGGTGAACTATAGGTACTAATTTTTTCGTTTTATTTTTTGAAATTATTTCACTAGTCTTTTTTCCTTTCCTTTCCTTTCCTTTTTCTTCTTTTTGTTGGGGCGGGTTGTAGGTAAGTTAGCCGAATTACCTATAGATTAGTTAAATTTCAAATGCAAATGATTTAATTCATGTTGAATATACTTTAGATTAGAAGTGAATTTTGGATGTGCTGGAAGTTTTTTTAACTGTTTTCATGAATGGGAAGATTAATTATTGGAATTCTAGTTATCATCGTTTGCACTATATGCTTGGTGGTTTGGGAAAATAAGACAGTCATGATCGAGATAATTCTCTGGGAGAATATTTTGTTGTTTTGAAAAAAATTAATTTTATATGATCCTTATGTTTTCTAATCTTATACTGACGATAGGTGTTACACAATTTTTTGGAAATAATTTTTTCAACGTTTATGGTCTCTATGGTGTACCATTTGAAAAATACATGTTGAACTAAAGGTTCTTGAGCAGAATGCATACTTGGTACGCATGAGTGTGTGTATTTTGTGTGTATGAATTATCATGTATGGATTTGTGAATGTTATTACGTTCTATATCTTGCAGAATTTAGTTAAAGGAATGGAGAAAGCAGGGGAGTCAGATGGGGACGCTGAATATTCTGATGCCATTGCTGCCCAGGTATCACAAATTCAACCAATAAAAATTGTTTATTTTGTTAAATAGACAATTTTCTGTTACTTTTCTTTGATTGACTGATTTACTAGTTGAATTCCACATCATGATAATTTCTATTTTACAATTTCACTTTGACAAGAAAAAGAAGGGAAATCAGAGAATGCCAACTGTGGTTGTTTAAATCCTTGTTTCTTGAAAATTTGAAAAGCATTTTGTAATCCTTAGGAAAACTATGGGGAGCTCTCCTATTTAATGTTACATTGAGGGTGAGAATGGCTACTTTGGGGTAGAATTTGCACTTGATTAAATCATCTGAAACATTTGAGTTTTTCCATGAAAAAGTGAATGATGATTCTCTTTTGTTATTCTTCTTGGAGGATGTTTATGTCCAATTGGTGTTTGTTTGAAGAATCATATTTTGTGAATATAAACATCAGACAAGCTATGCCTTTCATTTAAATTTTGCTTTGTAAATTTGATTTTTTGTTTATTTTCATTCAAGTTCATTGCTTAGCCAAGGATGTTCGCCAACTAGCCTCATCTAGGCAGATTACTATTCTAAATGGAAACTTTGGCCAAACTTAGTATCTTCTATGAATGTCATGGACTCAAAGTTTATTAGATATCTAAGTGATTCTCTTTCTTTTTCGCTATGACAGGTAACATGACATCTCTAGTAGTGCTAGTTGCTGCTCTAGGAGCTTTAGGTTATGGATACATGTGGTGGAAGGTAGGACTGCGTATTTTCTTCATTGATTTTGTTTCATGGGAAATTCTCATGTGGATTTTGTGCTCTACTAGACAATGTACATTTTGTAGAAAACCTATTTCATGTTTGACTCCCATTTTTAGTAGGGTCTTTCATTCTCAGACCTTATGTATGTGACAAAGCACGATATGGCAAATGCTGTTGCAAACTTGACAAAACATTTGGATCATGTCTCTGCGGCTCTTGCAGTAAATATTTTTTATTTTGCGATTGGCTATCATTGCAACCCATCATTTTTTCTATTCATGCATCCTAGTGACCAAATACATTGAGAGATTTGCTGTCTCTCCATCGGTGATTGTTATTTTTAATCAGTACTCATTGCAACCATCACATTTTTCTATTCAGGCATCCGAGTGACTAAACACATCAAGGGACTTTTGGTCTCTTAAATGACTGAATAGCAGATGGTGATTAATTTTGTGATTCGTGAGATGAGAGTAATGTATTGCAATTTTGTCTTATTTTTGTTTCTTTTATAGTATCTACTATTGCTACCCAAGTTATTTTACCTTGTAAAACAGTTACTTGTTTTTACCCAAGTTATTTTCACTTGTTTTACCATTTCCAAGGAAATGTTAGGCAATATTTGGTTATATTTTTTATGTGATTTTAATATGTGTTTTGAACGAATGGATGTTAAAAATGATATTGGAGAATGTAAAAGTTGTGTTGGGGAATGTAAATGAATTTTTGATTATGTTTTG
>JACGDI010004513.1:287323-299635 GCA_014898725.1 Jacaranda copaia
GTTAAATCAATATTTTTTTGTTAGATTTTGGGGTGAAAGTGGAATTGAATGATTTTTTTATTGTTAGAATAATAATAAAATATATATGATAGATATATAGAATATATGTATGTATATATTGAAAAATAGGAAAGTTTTGGAAACAATGAAGGATATGAGAGGCTATTTTGGGATAACTTTTTTTAGTGTTTTAGATGGAAAATGGATGTATTTTTGGTTGTATTTTCCCAGAATAATTTTGTTCTAAGGAAACACAACCAAACATTTCCTTAGTTTGTTAATGCAGCCTTATTAATGCAAACTATCTTAGCATGGAAAAGATTTCTATGTAGCTTGATTTCTATTAATTTTTTTCTGATCAGGCTACAAAAAGACATTTGACACAGAGAATAGAGAACATGGATAGGAAACTCAATGAACAAGCAGAGACTTCAAAATTAATTAGGAATGAGGTACATCTGAAGTTCAAATATTACCTTTTAATCTTCATCTTTAGGTCATTTTCCCTATAGTGTATAAATATTTTATCTAGCAAGCTACCTTAGGAATCAGTATGTGATCTGAGCTCCAAAATTTGAACATGTTAAACAAGTTAACAATGTGTGAGGTGATCTATCTCAAATTGGCTTTGACTTGGATGAGTTGTAGAGGATGTTTTCTGGCTTGGTGGGTAATTTCTAAAACATGTTATTTTTCTTATAATTTACCCGCATTTTGCATGATCATCCAACAAGTTGCTATCTAACGCAATATCTATGTTGTTCTATAATAAATATAGCCTCGTTCTTTATAGTGAGAATTTGATGCTTGAAGACAAAGTAATTAAGGTTTGACATTTTATGGACCATTCATTTGCTGCTATGAATACATTATTATAGGTGACATGTGAGAATAACATTTGTAGAATGCTTCTGATGTGTCATTTTGCTGCTAAGATGAAGTTCTTCACTTAGTTTAGCAATTTGATAATTGTAATGTTTGTCAGCTGTGGAGGTCTTGACATCAAATATAATTGATGTTCTATTTACTGTATAATAAGGTAATCTTGACTTCCTAGATAACAAGGTATAATTAACTTGTTGATTCCCAAGGTTCTGAAGAAACTAGACCTTTTATGTGATGACTTCAGAAGAAAATGATAGTATAGGTGTTCTGGAAAGTGATTGAATTTATTTTAAGTTGTAATAAGATATCTGGGACTGCATGTATATGAAGGTTTAATTTTCATTGTCTAAATAAGTTTATGAATGTATTATGCATCTCAATAGGAAGTGAATATGTAATCAAGCGAATGGGAAAATCTTAAGTGTTATGAACCAAATGAGTTCTATGATATTTTTTCTAAAGTAAATCTTATTGCTGTGAGCACAAGAAACTTTAATTATGAGGACTTGTAGCAACTGCTGATCAAAACTTGCATAATTAGGGCTCCGGATTGTTATTGAATCTACAGTGAATTTCCAATTGCTAATTCTAATTTCTCAGACAACATGGTGTAATAACTTGTTAATTCGAAAAGACACAGAATAAATTAGACCTTGTTAATTATGTATGGTGAGAAGCAATTTTGGAGTGCTTTGGTGTATAATGTACCTTTTTGAAACTTGAAATTTCATCTGATAATGTATTGATTGCAATTCATTCTGATTTTAAACTTACTACTGCACATACAAGAAATTTTATGTAGTCTCTGCTCTATGTTTTAACTAGGTGGAATTTAGAGGATGTTTATCTTCAGATCGGTAGATTCAAGGTGTGTCCACCCCTTAGCCTGCACCCCTCCAGCAGTTTCCACCCCTTCCTCCATGTAGGTTGGGGGATGGGAATGGTGTTTTTTTTGTCGTTAAGCTAATGTTCGAGTTCAACACTTTGCTTTTCTAAATAGCACACCTTCATCCACTTCCATTTTTTCTTATTTTGAATCTTTGATGCATGTTCAGGCTACACATCCAGGAAATACTTCTTTAATGCTTCGCATAGTACTTGACATATTTCTGTTGTGAATCCAAGTATCTCATGTTAGGCTGCTTTCTCTGCCTTTATTGTCTTGGTTTTGTGAAGCTAGCAACATATGGATGAGTTTTGATGTCACTAATAATGTTACAAACTTATGTATGAAAGTAAATTTCTGCTTTGGTTTTTGATAGTTGATACATTATCTTTGCTATGAAGTTGGCCATTATATTTGCATTTTCATGTTACTTGATGCTTTATTACTTTCCTTGGTTTATCTCTGATCTTTTGTTTTGGATTGTAGGATGGCAAACTACTTTCATTAGAAGGCAAACAAGTGATAACTTTTACATTTAAAATATGAATGGAAAAGCTTCTATTATATTTCATATCAACTATGTGAGTTTTTTTTTTTTTGGTCTTCTCAAGCTTTACAAAAAATTGCTATTTGGGCTTAAAATTTTCTAGTAACCAAGCTACTCTTCAAATATAACATCATTATTACATTGGATCCTGTAATGAATATAAATATTATTTTTCTTTCCTACATGTTGCCACAGGAGCTTGCAAACGCTGGGGTAATGTACATGTGTAGCATTGTTAATGCAAGAAAGTTGAAAATGCCCGAAATGCTTTAGGTTTGTAATCCCTTGTCTTGATTCTTCAATTTCTATATACAAGGAATATATATTGCATGAATGTGTTAGTATCAACTAATGAATTTGCCTAAAAGAAACTAGATGAGCTAAACGTCTCCTAAGGTGGTCTTACAATATATGAAATAAATTACTGTGATCTAACCCTTATTTACTGCTATATTTGCTTCTTAACCATATGAGAATGCTCGTAGTCACACAATAAGTTAATGTGAGGCCTTTTTCCTAGTGCACCACGTTGTGTTTTTGGCTCTAATTGGTTTGCCATCTTCTTTTGACAACATTTTGTTTTGATCAATTGAATTTTCTTTTCTTTTTTACTTTTTGGTTCTCTCTGATGTTAACTGATAGTTATGTGAAATATTCAGTGTTTATTGCTCATTTCTTACCATTATTTATTTTACATGTCTTCAATGGCTTTATGCAGGATCAACTTAAAATTTTTGGAAACTCAACACCGAGTTTAATGGTACTTATTATGTTTGCCACTACTATAGTTCCAGCATGAAGTTTAGGCAAAACCAGAGAAGGAAATATAAGAAAAATAACATATAACACAATTATATGGATAATATTGCTATACACTAGTAATCAAATCAATGATAAAGGGTTTAAAGTTCACAATTATATTTGCTGTTGATCTTTTTGGCTTCCAATTATTATTTATTAATTGGTTATACAATACTAGCAGGTTTAACAATTATAATCCTATTTGTCATTTCATTTGGTCAAAGTTGACTTCATTTAATATTTTTTCTTCCCATGGGTTGAGGATATAGGTGAACTAATCAACTGGAAGCCTGTCAAATATCATGGCATTTAAACTTGTTACTAGAATATCATTCTAACTTTTGCACTTGGATTATTGTTGAATGTATTTTATGCCAAAATGTGCTAACGGGTAGAAATACATGAGGAAATTGATTAAAAGGATTTTGTTGCTCTTAGATCAAACTTTCTGGTTTCTTTTGGTTTTATTCAATGCTATGTAATCTTATCACTTGAAAGTAGCTCACCTCTTTCCATCTCCTCATGCTTGTTTATGTGACTTCTTTATAGGGTCTTAAGGAGATTGCCGATTCTCTGGCTTCTGGAAATAAGTTACTGACAAATGTAAATGTGCAAGATGATTGGTAGGTCAAATAAGACCTTGATGAGGTATGTTCATTGAAGCTTTTTCCTTAACCAACCCCCATCCTCCACCCCCACACCCTTTTCCCCTCTGATAGGTTGAATAAAACCATGGTAAGGTATGTTTATTGAAGCTTTTTTCTTAACCCCCCCTCCCCCCTCTGATATTGTCAGTAGAGCTTGCTTGTCTTTCTACATGTTAGCAGATTACTCATGTGTTCTCTATTTTGTATATGCATCTCTAATAAATTTGCAACTATTTTCCTAAATGCAGAACTGCGTCAAACAAGTCTTGACTGCCAACCTTTGCAGTGTGTTGGTGGAGTAAGGGCCTTCATGTAATATAATCTACTCAATTATCATTTTAAAGTGATGGAATGATGCAATTTCAGGAGGAAGTGACACGATTTCACAATTCCTCTTGAAAATAGCATCCTCTATGCGCTCTATCCCTTTTCTTGTCCTGTTAGTAGTTTTCGAATTTGTACATGATGTTGAAGTCAAGAGCTCCAAAGATTTGTTGAGTTAATAAATTCTGTGTCATCTATGCTTCCTAAATTCATGCATGGGAATCAGAAGTATTGAATGTGTGGCTATATACATCTTAGCCCGAAATTATCATTTTCTATATTTTACTTATATTACTTCCTCTATCTCAAATTTATCTTTCATATTAAGCTGTATAATTTCCTAGCACATTTTTGTTTCTTTTTTCAGGATTTTTTTTGTGCCTGTGTGTGTGTGTGTGTGTGTGTTTATTGCTAATAAAAAGAGAAGTCCTAAGGTATATTGTCCTATGGCAAGACAATTTTGAATGATTGTATAGTTGAATTCTCTAATATAAATATTATATAAGCCCATTCATTACATTATATATTCAGAAATAAATTTGATTGAAATATTATTCTGCTTCAATTATCAATTGAAAGATATTTTTAAGCATAAATCTCTCAGTATTGTTGTTGTATAAGCCCAATCATTGTATTATATGTTCAAAAATAAACTCCATTAAATTTATTTAGCCTTCATGTAACACCTAAACTTTCGAATTATAAATTATAAATAATTGTATTAATGAATTAATATGTGGATCAAATAACATATATTTGATAATTGCTTAAATTAAATTAAGATTTAGGCATAAATATTGGGAATTGAGGAATTTAATTGCAACTAAGAAAAGGACTTGATTGTTCAATGTGAGAAGATTAAAAGTCTAAGGGCTTTAAAATAAATAAAGGACTTAATTGATTGGAATTAAAAATGTTAGGGGCTAAAAAGAAAAATTAAAACTTCCAAGGACCAAATTTGCGATCTTGGCTTCAAGACAATCAAATGTTGGTTGTTGCTTGAAGCTTGATCAGCGAGGATCAGTCCTACCAATTCATGCTACACATGTCTAGCGAGTTGGTCGCTCATTGAGGCAATGTAAAGTGGCGGGCCATTCCAGGTCGAATTGGCTATACATAATGTTGAGAGTCATAAGGGGGAAGGCCGTTTTACGGTCAGATATGTAAAAATATCTTTTGTACAATTGATTTTATAAAACTAGGTGAAATTCTGGATCTTGAATTTGAGCTTTTTGCAACTTAACACGTTCCCATACACACAATTGTTTAGAATTAATTCAACTCTTGAGTTTTCAAATATAAGGTTTTCTATGAATTATTATGAAAACTTGAGATGTCTCTTCATTGGTATAGGACGACATTGAGTCAACTCATGATGTGTAAAATATGACACATTATTCCTCCAATCCATGTGTTAGCACCATGAAACCTATCTACTATTTAACAACATGTTCCCTTGATATTTACTTGTAATTGTTGTACGTCGGACTGACATTATTCCATATTGTATATTCATTATTATTACTGTTTTGTGTAGCTTGATCATTACCTTACTGAGTCGTTTGGACTTACCCTTCTTGAACTGTTCTTTCTGTTCTTTACCTCATATTAAGGAATAGAAGATACTATGAGCTTGGGCCACAAGGTGGATAGTATACACAATGTTATTATGATCTCTATAAACTGTAAGAATGTGACATGTATACATGCTTGTAATGTAATAGTGGGCCGTTGGTAAATTACCAATTTTACCTTTTCATGAAATGTAATAGGTTAGAGTTAGCGATATTTGATGCGAGTCACTAAGCGATTGTAAAGTTATAAGATCTCTGATTTAGTTTCTAGTTCGTGGCAGAACTAGTTGACAAAAATATTATTCCTTGATTATGAGTCTGATCCTCATTTGAATTATTATAGATTTATATTTTGTGTTGAGACTACCTAAAAAAGAAAGGAAAAAAAAAGTTATCAGTGAAATCCCAATCGAGAGAGTCCTAGGACGAGAGCAGGCACCTCCCAACTTGGGGTGCTGCACTTCAATTATCAATCAATATTTCTTTTAAAGTAATTCTTTAAGACTAAATTTGTCTCTCTTTGATTATATATAATATATATTTCTCTTACTTTAATTAATAAAATTGAGCAAAACATAAAATCGTCATATAAGTGAGTAAGTGACATCTAATTTTTATAAATTTGAGACGAATTTATCTTTTGTTTCAAAAGAAATCATATGAGAAAGCATAATCACTTTTATTCTTTACTGTTAAATTAGAAAGAACAATTACACGTTTGAGAATCACATCCGCCTTGATATGACTTTTGATAACTATAAAACTTTAACTTGTTAGTACAAAATAAATCAGTATTTATTATTAGCATAAAAAATGAAATCAGTAATTACTATTTATAATAATTAATAAAGTAGACATTTAAGATAACAAAAAATTCATTATATTTTTTTGTTAAAGAATTTAGCATAAAAGTTACTTAAAACTATAAATCATTGTATCAAATAAAGTTTAAAAAAAAAATTTAGATTAGGCTATTAATGGAGCGGATTTTAATCCGAATTTGATCCAATTATTTAAGATCTTTAACTGATAAAAAATTCGATGGATATGATTTGATTAAAAAAGTTTAAAATTCGAAATAAATGGAGCGAATATGGATATGGCTCGATCCGATCCATTAATAATCTGAATCCGACTATATTTAATATTATACATATATGGTATTATACATATATATACACATAGTCCTATAGTAATGCCAAAGTATATATTTGGATGAAAGAAGTAATGAACTCTTGTGCAATATATGAAATCATGTATTTTTCATATAAATTGTTAGATTTCAAACTTATTTACATCATAATTATATCACTTATTTTTTAATTTTTATAATAAAAAATTATGTGGGAAGAATAACGAGTAAGAACCAAATGCCATTATATTGCAAGAATGCAATACAAATCTTGATTGATTAGAATAAGTTTCTTTTTTATAGAACTTTGAGTTTATAGTTAATTAATTAAGAATCATGTATAACTATGTATTTATAATATCAAATAAGTACTATTATTAGCAATTGAACCTAAAATGTAATGATCTGGTAAATGAATGTGATTGAGTTAAATTCTATTGTTACTTTCAAGTGATCAATAGATTTGAAAATTTATTCATTAATTTGTGTTGTATTTTTTTTTTTGAAGGATGGACATTTTGAATTTGGACTCTACTAAATTTTTAGAAAAATAATGAATATATGATGATTTTTGAAATATTCGAATTTGAGTTTTTTTGAATATCCAACTTTTATTTGGATCCAAATATGATTATTCCAACTACAAATTTGATGGATCTTGGATTGAATTTGGATCTAAATATTACTTTCGGATTCAAATTTAAATCTAGTATGATTCGATTCGAATCCGATCCATTGACAGTCCTAGTTTAGATCATTTTTCTTTAAAAAAAGTGATCACATATGGAACCAAATAATTTGAATTTTTTTTTCTTATTACAATGGGCTATTGGGCTACATTTCCTTTTGTACTGAAAACAATTTGGGCCTCCTAATGGAGCCCAAGTTTTGGGTCGCACATTCTGTTAGTCCAAAATACATCTCAGGCATTTTCGATTTTCCTCCTTTTCACATTAATTCAAATTCCCAAATTTTAGGGTTTCAGCTTAGGGTTTTTCGTCCTCCCCGAGCTGCTTCTGAGTATTTTCATCCATATACGCATAATCGCCTCTCAAGATGAGGAAGCTGAAGTTTCACGAGAAGAAACTACTAAAGAAAGTTAATTTCTTGGAATGGAAGAGAGAAGGGGGTCAGAGGGAAAACCTCGTAATCCATCGCTATCATGTCACCGGCAGAGACGACTACAAAAAGTAATTTTCACCGTCCATTTGTCACTTGTTACAGTTGGGTCTCCAAATTACATTTTAATTTCGGTTAAGGTCTGGAATTTTGGGTGCGCTGGATTCATAATTTTTTGATGTGCGTTGTTGTTATGTTTAGGTATTCGAGCTTGTGTAGAATGGTGCAGAAGCTGGTGAACATACTGAAACAGATGGACTCAAGAGATCCGTTTCGAATTGAGATGACCGATGCACTTCTTGAGAAGCTGTAAGTTTAAGAATTGAAATTCAGTTTAATGTTTTTGGTAAATTTGTGTGCCGGGATGTCTGGCAATTATCATTTAGGTATATTCAAATTGGCTTTAATAGGAACAGCGCTTCTTTCTGTTGAAGACCACCGTGCAATATAGGAATAGTTTAAACTAGTTCTTCTTTGATGCTTGGCCACATTAAAATCTAATTATAGAATCTTGGTTCTCCACAATTATTTGCCTCAGTTTTTTAGTTTTGAAGATGAAAGCTAATTTGATTACGTTCATAGATATGGAGGGGGCTCATATTTGTTCTTGGTGAGGCCAGAAAATCTTGTGGCAATGAGCCATACGCATTTATATAGTTGATAATATATCATAAACATGTATGAGGTGATAGTGCTGACAAGTATCCTGGAAAACCTGATAGTCAGTTGCAGAATAGCTTTACAAAGGTGCTTATATTGCAAGCATGCCTAATTGCCTACATGCATCTCTATCTGTGTTATTTGACATGCTCCCCTGCATATTCTTAATAGTTGAAAGAATTATTCTGCATGGATAAGGTCTTGATGAGTCATTGGAAGGATTCACTTTCTTCCTTTGGTTTGCTGGGGAAGAGAAGCTTTTATCTATCATCTACTTTTTCTTGGGGTATGTGTGTATGTGTGTTTCTTTCTTCTTCTTCTTTTTTTTTAATTTAAATTTTAAATACTATTCTGTGTGCACAAGTAATTTTCTAAATATAAATTCTTGTGATTTTCTCGACTGAAATGAGTTTTATATATTAAAATATATTAAGATGTGAAAAGGGTTCTGATATATATATTGAAATTCTTACTTTTGACTTCCATCAATGTAGGTACAATATGGGTGTGATACCATCTCGCAAAAGTTTGACTTTGTGTGAGCGTTTGTCAGTATCATCTTTTTGCCGGTAAGTGAGGTGTAAAGTGCAATTTATTGCTACAATCTCAATTATAAAATTCACCACACTTATTTCAACTATTATTCTTTTGGAATTTCACGGAAATAAAATTTCAAATTACAGAATCAGTGCAAAAAGTGATGACATAAAAAAATCACCAACAAACCTAATCCATCTTTTAGAAAACTAAAAAATTATTATCAATGCAGATTCTAAGGGTGCTTTTCTTGGTCTATTCTATTTTCTTCAGGCAAAGGCTTGCCACTGTCCTTGTGCGGCTGAAGTTTGCAGAACATTTGAAAGAAGCAGTTACATATATTGAACAGGGCCATATTCGTGTGGGACCAGATACCGTTACTGACCCAGCATTCCTTGTTACAAGGAATATGGAAGACTTTATAACCTGGGTGGATACATCAAAGATAAGGAGGAAGGTCTTAGAGTACAATGAGAAGTTGGATGACTATGATGCAATGAACTAATGGTCCAACTGTTCCCAGCTCACAAGCTTCCCAAGTACCCTACGTTCTGCTGTTCATTGTGTTGTTTTTCTGGGTTATGCTTTTGGTCTTTTGCTACATAGTTGATATTACCATTCAATCCCAATTTTAGGGATATTTTCAGGAGCTCTCTGTCGTGTTGACCATATACATCGATAGAAAGTATCCACTTTGACTTCTTTATGAATAGCAGAATAAAATGGCTTTGTTTATTTCTTTCTTATGCCTAAACTGCAGTGCTATATGCTATTGAAGAATATTCTTATATATATATATATAAAAGAAGTTCAAAATATTGTGCACAAGAAAGTAAACAAAATAGCCCTCCAAGCAACTTGATTATAAGTGCTGCAGAGTCAACTGCACTATAACCAACCAATTACGCAGCCACTGATACGATTCAAGAATTTGAATCTTGTGATCCAAAATTTGGCAGTTTCCCTAAGAGTTCGGGATTAGAATGGACTCGTAGAGTGGGTTTTGGAGTCCATCTTTCTTGGTGGGAAGAACGAAATATATTGACAACATAATGTTGGATTCATTGTTGGCATCTTTATCCGAAACTTGATTTGCTATTTGAAAGCAGAACTGAAGTTAGAATTGACGTCACACTGCAACGTTGGATCTCTATCAACCTTTTCTATTATCCTGTTAAAGTCATTTATAACATATTGATTACTTTGTTGTCTATATTATTGAGGTAGCCGTACTTCGTTGATAATTTTCATACAATGTGCCTAGACCATTTGTTAGATTGTGGTTATAACTTTCCTAATTAATTGATCTTTCTTTAAAATGTAGAGTTGTATTGATTGATAATATGATGCTCTACAGTTATTCTGAAAAAAGATGGCTTTTTTGTGAGTTTAATTGTTCTTCCACAAGACCATAGTTGTCAAAGGCAACCGAGGCGGTCACCTAAGGCGAAAGGCGCATCTTTGCGTGCCTCTCCGAACCCAGAAATTTTCCACCCATCTAAAGTGATAAAAAATGCGACTTAAGGGAAATAAAAAAAAAAGAAAGAAAGAAAGCGTGCACTAAAAGTGCCCTAGCACGCAGTCAAGGACAAATTACAAAGGGAAAAGAGCACCAAAACTTATCTCTCTTCTCCCAAGTCTAGCCACTGCACGCCTGCAACTACCAATTCCAGCAGCTCTGCTGACCAGTTCCCAAGTAACAAGCGACTAAAATTTTTTTCCCCCCTTTTCTATTCTCTTCACTGTCAGCAATTGTTTATCTCCATTTTTTCTTTTGTTGTTGTTCTCTCACTTCAGGCTTGCTTCTTTTGTTGTTTAAATGTAAGAGTAATTTTGTATTTATTAGTGTACATGTGCTTTTGGGTTCATTCATTATTTTCTATAAAATTTTGTTCTTTTTAATTTTTTAGGAATTAGAATAGTTATTAATTTTTTATTGAGAACTTGAATTTAAATCTAAAATTATAAATATTTTCTTAAAATCTAAATCATGAATTAATTTTTAAAATCTAAAAATTTAAGCTTATATTTAAAATTTCAAAATATGAATTTGATTTCTAAAATATGACTATATGAGAAATTGAGAATCTAAATTTGTTTTTAATTCTTAAAATAACATTATTGTTTGAAAACCTGAAAATTTTGAATTTATCTTTTAAAATCAATATTTATTTTTTTATTTCTTTTGATATTTGTGTTTTTATTTTTGTTTTATGCCTTTTCTAATATATAAATTTTTAACATTTGAATTTCTTTCATATTTTTGTTTTGCAAAATATAGATACCAAAAAAAATGTCTCCTCAAAATGCAAACAGAAAGGATTTTGCATGGAATTATGGAACTTTGCCAAATCCAAATGATACAAATAAGGTCAAGTGCAATTATTGTAACAAAGAAACAAATTGAGGGATAAATAGATTCAAGAAATATTTTGTTGGAGGATTTAAAGATGTCCAGGCTTGTCCAAAATGCTTTGAACTAGTGAAAGAAGAGTTGAGGGAGTACATGCTGAAGAAGAAAGAAGTGAGAAACAAAATGGATACAATACCTCATTTTGATGAAATGCATGAAGAAGAACCATGGGAAGGTGAACAAGATTCTATAGCACGTGAAAAACGGCCTATGTCTTATCAATCTCGTGCTTCAAGTCTTGCATCAAATCAAATTGAAGCTTCCCAACAAAAAAAGCCAAGACAAATTAGTTTTATAGATTGGTTTTTTCGTCAAGATGAAGATGAAGTTGTGAACCAAAGAAAGCATGTTGATAAAAATCCAAAACAATTTGATGAATACCAAAAAAAAAAAATGGGGGATAATGCGGTACAGAAGTTTGCTAGGTGGATGTACAATGCCGAAATACCTTTTAATGTTGTACACTACGATAGCTTTGGTCCTATGATTGAAGCTATTGGTTAGTATGGTCCTGGTATGAAGCCTCCATGTTATCATGAGATGAGAGTTCCCTATTTCTTAGTCTTACTTGTAGTTCCTCCGGGTGTGAAAGAAATTGGAGCGTATTCGAGCATGTAAGTTGTTAAAATGCTATTATGCATCTTAGTTAATTCTTTAAGTTTGTATGTATGTATGTAGTATATACTAATTAATTACTTTTAAACTTGTATAGCTTCATTCAAAAAGAAGAAATCGCTTGGAGCAGCAACATTTGAATGATTTAGTTTTCATCAAGTATAATAGAGCT
>JACGDI010004513.1:309280-327149 GCA_014898725.1 Jacaranda copaia
AACAAATTCAACAGACATGATACATCCTTTGTGTTATGGGGTACTTTTGTTTTATCTTTGTTTCCAGTGCTAAACATGAGATGATATGACATACGAAATTATTTGTTACTTAGATTTTTTATTTAAATATTGTTTATTAATTCATCAATTCTCAAAATATAGCAGCCAGTGAAGTATTGTAAAACTATCAGAAGGCACGCCGTCTTAAATTGATTTTACCTTTTTTTTAAAAATAATAATAATAATAATAATAATGTCAAGAGATGCGCCACCAAGGTACGCCTCTTTAATATATCAATTTTTTTTTCTTTGAATACCACAAGGATGCATACTTCCATCACATCATTCCTGTCCCATCCTTTCAAAATCAACTTTATCAGGAAGGAACCTTTTCATTTCCAAGATAAATAAAACTGTTGTTGTTGCCCAACATCCTTATACTATAAATATGGGTCTTGGGTGACTGCCTAACACCTAATTGCTAACTGAAAGAGAGAGGAAAAAGAGAGAGAGTGAGACAAAGAAGTAAAGGAGAAACGGAGAAAAGAGGGTAAGGGTGTTGACAACACCCCAATAACATTTTTATTTATCTTGGGAAGGAAAAAGTTCCCAGAGAAAATTGGTTTCTTTTTATCGAAAAGGAGAAAGTCCCCTCTCAATAAAGCCAATTTCTAAGGATGAGACGGATGATGTGATAGGATGGTGTGGCATGCCTCCTTCTGCTATTAAAAAATTCAATATATCCAAAAAGCATGCCTTAGCGGCTTGCCTCTTGACATTATTGTTAAAGAAAAAGAAATGTAAGAAGGGCACCCAAATCAATTTAAGAGGCGCGCCTCTATATATGGTCTAACAAAAAAGAAATTATTTGACACAACTTACTATAGGTTTATAAAGGATTCCTGGCCACAGTATATTAAAAAAAAATGTTACTCCTATACAGTAATGGCAATCCTTCTTAGGTCAAACAAATTTGAATTCAACCCCCACTCCCCACAAAAGAAAAAATAAAAATAAAAATAAAAAATGTAAAGCTGGCGAGTACTTGTAGCAATGCATTAAACCCCCGATTTCTAGATTGATAGCATGCCGAAGTTAAGTTAATCTGTGTAACATTAACATAAAACCTTTTAAGTTGTAAAATATAGATTTTGGTGTTGGCACAAGAAAGAATATTATTTGAAATCCTCAAGAGTACTCACCAAGCCTCTGACATATTTGCAGTCTTCAAGCAATTTTTGAGCATTTATAACTGCATTTCTTAGTTCAGGTAACCATTTTTCAGTAACAGTTTTCTCTTGTTTGGCTGCCACATTCAGACAGTAATTTGTTGTCCTGCAAAATAGAGTTGATGCAATCAATAAAGCCATCTTCATCCCAAACAAAAGACCAAGTCAGAGCATTATGATCACTCATTTTTACATACTTTCTCGGCAAATCAGAAAAATCGTCACTTCAAGCTTAAAGGAAACATTTTTAAAGCAAATAACGCCAAAACTGGACCCCAAACATTCAGCTTAGTTGATTCAAACCCTAAACTTTTGTCTCTCGTATAGATGTTCAGAACATGAATATGCATCAATAAGAAGATGGAAAGCCTCTGCATAAAATATTCCAGGCCTCAAACGTACTGATACAAGATTAACTAAAGAGAAACAAAATCAGTTGGCTGTACCTATCATATTCTTGTTGTGCACGATGAGCAAAAAGAAGCAAAGCATGACCACTCTCAACAAGATTTCTTCGTACATGAACCAAACTAATTGCCTTTTCCAAGTCTTCCAATACACAAGCCTCAGAACCACGAAGCTTTAAACAAAATTCCATGGACTCCAGAACTGATGCTAAACCAGCATCCAGACCATCTAAACCTGCCTTCAATTAAATTAGTTCAAATGCATGTCAAGTACATCCATCAATCAAAGGGAATCATGCATTCAAGACAAGATCCTGCACTATGCATCCGAATCCTTTTCAAATGTGCAGGAGGAAAGAAGAATGACTATTAAAAAAATGATATCTTCGTGCATGATTTCACTGATGGCAGTAAACACATCACTGCAATCCTCTTACATATGGGTTCAAGACATATGCACTCAAGGTTCATTCAGTTGCCAGTTGTACATCTTCAGTGAATTCCTTTCTTGTAATACCAAATCAGAGGCATTCCTCACAAAAGCATAGGATTTTCTGAGACCAGTTCAAGGTGTTGGGCCAATCAACATTCATACTCAAGTTTACCTCTCTTACTATTCCAAGATGGTGCACAGAAATCAACTAATATATAAAGCAAACAGATCACTCAACTGACTCCCTGCAAGAGCCAACACATATCTTAAAGATCATTATTACAGAAACATGAGGAAACTGGCTTGGAAAAACCAGGGTCACCAGCAAGAAATTCATTAGATACTATCTTAGGTTATGTCTAAATGAAATTTCCCAAACACGGTCTCTCAAAGAACATATGGATTAAAACAACTAGCTCTCAAGAACATTTAACATGCCTTAATAAATAGCTGATTTATATATCCTCCCCCATGTTCAAGAATGTTGTTTAATTGAGAGGTCAGAGTATCAATCAAGCACTTATTTCGGCATTTAGCTTCCCCAACAAACAATTAACTGAGTGAATATTGTAGCTTCAATTTATCATAGGAATCTAGCTTTTGATTTCTCAAAGCATAAGCATACATGGAGACACACAGTAATTGTAATGAGATTTCTTGAAAAGCTCAAAAATTCTGATAGAAAAACTTGTCAAGAGTTAGAGATCTCATTGAGAAGATGTAATTTAGGTGGACAAATTTAGGACAAAATGCCACCAGCAAGAGGTTTCACGTGAATATGCCATCAAGAGAACATCTAGGAATAATCAAAAGGATAAAAAGGCTCACCAGCAGGATAATGTAGGGCAGCAGAAATGCGACATATTGAAGGAACCGCAGAAGGATCTCTGGCACCAGCTCTAGCTGTCAGCACTGTTGCATTCCTCTCAGCAGCAGCGACTGCTTCAGGTCCTGTAGAGCCATTTGCACCCATTGACTCCAAGAGTGCCTAAACAAACGAAGAGGACGCATAAGAGAACTGTGCAGTGCAAAAAGTCACATGTGTGAACCAAAACCAAACTCCTGATCTGTTCCTAACAGGTTCTTGTCATTTTTTTAGGTTTGAGAGAACATTATACGAAAACCCAGAAGAAGCCAATTGTATTAGCCTACATGCAAGAAGATTGTCAAATTTTCTATATATTTAGTGAAAAGTGAAGAAAGAAGAAAACAAAAGGAATTCTGGGGTCTGGCCACTTGGCCAACATCCACGAACAAAGTGCCCAGAGCTATAAGACTTCCATTTCTTTCTTGATTTTGCTTACATAGCCATCTCTATTGACATGTGGACAATTACACAATAGCCATCTCTATTTATAGGTGGACAATTACAACATGTGATAGTAATTGACGGAGGAAATCACTCCATTCAAATAAAAACAAATCAAATCCCAAATATAATTCCACACATGATGGAAGCCAATCTTCAAATCAAATCATTATTATTGATAGTTTGATCTTTAACAAAGACTACTTATAAGATTAGAAAATCCAGTAAGCCTCAATCCAAGCGAGTATTAGTAGCACATATCAATAAAATAAAAGCAACCGCCGCATGCATTTCACTTGGTTTGATCAATAAGGACTAGAGCTTGAGATAAAATCTCCAGCTTTCTTACCGGAAAACTTGCTATTAAGTCGTCAAAATTAATGCTGTGACATGCAAGATCCAGTGCATTATGCCAAGCAATGTCCATTTAAAAAAAGAAAGAAAGAAAGAAAAGAAGCAAGAGAGAGAGAGAGAGAGAGAGTCATCAGAGCAATAAGTGCCAGGTTCCAAATTATGTTTGATGTTAAAATATGCATAATTATATTAGATGTGCGAAAAAGCAGAATCACTGATTTCCTCAAAATCATTTGTCACAATATAATCCAGATGTTACTCTTGGGTGATCGTTGGTATAGTCACCAACCATATTGGAATCATAGCATCTATATCAATCATTCTATCTTCCTCCTTCATAAAAGAGGCTGACTGTAAATCTTAGAACACCTAGCAAGTCTCAACTACTATGGTCCCAAGATGATGCTTATTAATTGACAACACAACATATTATCAAGCTGTAATGTATGTGCATGTCTTCAACTCCCAGGCATAAAATATTATAATGCATGTTTTTGTAGTGACATGATACTCAATTTTGATAAAATTGACACTTTATCATGCTACAACATATCCAAATTTCCAATCCCAGGAATACAATTCAGAATACATGCGGTCCCATTTCGAACTCCTACTATACGGAATGCAAGTTCCACGCACAAGATCAAGAGTTAACATAAGAAGCAGTATAAGTTTAGGAAGAGATTTCTAAATTTCAGTTGATGGAAATTTGACTGGAAGCAGACCCTGTCCTCCAGGTCCCTATTTCTGATCAAGCTAGAGTTGAAAGAGAAAATAACATAACGTGAGTCAACGTCATTGTGTGCATTTGTAATAGACACACAAGTTCCAAGAAGACCAAACCATCAAAGTTAGCAATTTTCACTTGTAATATGGTGTAATTTCTAAGGTACAAGAAATCCACCATGATAAGGCAACAATGTTGCAGGAAATTATGTTTCTTTTATACTTGCCACAAACCTGAGGCGTTGATGGAAGGATGTAAAGGCTACTATCTGGAGTTCGATAGAAAGCTGAAGCTTCCTTATCAATGAGATCTTGTGCATTGTTTGATAAGTCCATGACAACGTTACATGCAGGAATTACAGTGCTTGATGCATACTCCCTTGCAGCTAATGGCTGCTGACTCCACAAAGAAACAGCATCCTACAATAACAAGGGCAAAATCAACAAACGGTGGTTTGCCATACAAGTGCAAAACTTTGCTTTAATCCCGACTTCATAAGCAAACCATTTAAAAAGGCAGAGAACTAAATCTTGGAGTTCAATAAATGGATGGAACCAAAATCTTAGATGCCATCAACTACTCTATAAAAGTAATCTTCAATGCTAGTATATAAAGAATAGGACTAATTACATAGACCTCCCCTGAGGTTTGGGCTAAATACAGAAATTGCCCTTAAGGTCTGCGAAATTACAATTACCTCCCCTAGGGCTAACAGCCATTTAAAAACTGTGATGGAAGGCGTGAAATGACCATCATAACTTTAAAAAAACAAAAAAAAAAACCAAAAAACTAAAAAATAGAAAGTTTTTTTTGCCCTTATGTGTATGAAGATCATAGATGGGCATATTTTTTTTCCTCCATCATTCATCTCTCCCCCTCAAACTCTTCTGCTCTCGTCCTCTCGCTGGCGGTACATGCTCACTTATAGACAACAAAAATCTCCAAAAAACTTGCAGATTCTTCTTGATCATACACAACCAACTCCCTTCATCATGAAGTTTTGGTGTCATTTCCCATTTTCAAGCGAAAATGGCTCCTAAAGGTATGGGCAAGCTTTTTTACAAATTTTTTTTCCATGTTTTTAGGTGTAGATCAAGTTATTTAGTTGTATTTTGTGTTGGGTGTTATTATTTTGTGATTTTAAAGTGGCGGGTGACCTTTTTTGTTTCCAAAAATGTGATTTTTGTGTCTCTTTTTGACATAATATTAGTGTGTTGGAATGTTTATTGATGAATGTATAGTTATATTTTGCATGATTTGATGTGATTTGTAAAAAGCCTAATTTTTTTATTGTTGCCATCCAAATAAAAACCCTAGCTTTGGATTTTGATGGCATTTTGTTGTACTCTTTTTGATTCTTAAGTAAAAGTTGTTTTCTTTTGTTGTTTCGATTGATAGATTCAAAAAAAAAACAATTGATATTGTTGTTCACTATGGGGAAGACAAGTCTATATTGAAGAATATTTGCCAGATGGCTACAAGTACATTGACTGATGATAGACGTAGGTGCACTTGCATTGAGTCATGTGCATGGTATAGAAGCAATGGATTTGGTTTACTCTTTTGGTGTAAGTGGTAGTGAAGATAGGGTTGTAGTGGCTAATAATGACGATATGCGTGGGATGTTTAACTGAAATGAAAGATATAACAGTATTGACTTGTATGTTGAAGAATGTGGTGGAGAAAATGATGAAAAGGATGAGGAAGTTGAAGAGGAGAGTGCCAATGAGAGGGGTGAGAGTAGTGAGGGCAACAGGGTCAGTGAAAAAGGTAGTGAAACTAAGGATGAAGATAGAAGTGAAAGTAGTACGGATGAAGAACGGGATCAGGGTAATGAGGATGATGAGAACGATTCACTATTATCAAATTATGAGTTTGATAACTATTGTGAAGCAAAGAACTCTTCCGATTATGACTTGATTGATGATCCATTGGGTGAGAGAATGAATAAAGATGAGTTTGAGATTCCTAAAGATCCTAGTAGAAAAATTAAGCTTGAAAAGGGTATGGTGTTTGCTGATGTTTATGCATTTAGACAGGCCTTGAGAGAGTTTGTTATAAGGGAGGGTTTTCAATTACAAAGGGTAAAAAATGAGAAGAATAAGGTGACAACAAAGTGTAAAGCGGATGGTTGTACTTGGAGAATTCATGCATCTCCTATGCATGATTCTCTCGCTTTTCAAATCAAGACAATAGTGCCTGAGCATACTTGTGTGCGAGTTGACAGAATTAAAGAGGCTAGCGCTAAGTGGATGTCTAAGAAGCTGGTTGATGTTTTGAGAGAGAATCTTGAGATGAAGTGTAAACGGTTGAGGAATGAAATGAAAAAACATAGAGCAAACCCACCATACATGTAGCTGTACAGGGCAAAAAAGAAGGCAAAGAATGTCATTAAAGGTAGCCACTCAATGTTTTAACGTGCTACCTCCCTATGCTAAGGTTTTGAAGAAGAGAAATAATGGAAGTTTTGTGAAAATTCATTACCATTTGGAGGGGGAAGTAAATGATGAGGTGAATGAAACTAAGAACATAAGTAGAACACCTTTATTTAGAAAGATTTTCATAAGTTTAGATGCATTGAAGAGGTGTTTCTTGAGTAGCTGTAATCCATTTTTAGAATTTGATGGTTGTTATCTCAAAGGGCCTTATGGAGGTGTTCTTCCAGCTGCTAGGTTTGGATGGAAACAATGGGTTGTTTCCTATAACATTTGCAGTTATGGAGGTTGAACGCAAAGAATCTTGGAACTTTTCTTTCACATGCCTATTAGAGTTTCTTGGTGGCTTTACTTCAAACAGACCGTGGACTTTCATGACAAATAAGCAAAAGGTATTGTTATCTTCCTTTTTACTGATTTTCACTTTTTAAAAATAGAGAATTTGGTATCGTCTACTTTGAAATGCTTATCAGTTCCAAGTGTGTAAAGTGTAATGCCAAAAAAAAATTGTAAGAGTATTAAATATTGTATTGTAGCCTTGTGAGGGAATTACTTGTTATATTTTACTAGAATGTGATTAAATTGTAAGGGTATTCACCTTCGGCTCTGTTTCATATAATCTATACTAGAATTCTGTTCAAGTGTTGATTGAATGTTTCAAAACTTGGAAAGGTGTTTTTTGTTATATTTTAAACATTTTAAGGGTGCTACTTATTGTGTTGTAGCCTTGTGGGGGTGTTGGTTGTTATATTTTACTAGAATGTGTTCAAATTGTAAGGGTATTCACCTTCAGCTCTATTTCATATAATCTATACTGGAATCTCATTAAAGTGTAGATTGTAATGTTTCAAAACTTGGAATGGTGCTTTTTGTGTTTCAATCTACTGTAGTTGGAGATAGCTTTGCTGTTAAAGAAAATGCCTCATGGCTGGAGGTCTTACAGATGACAATATTAGCTTTGATGATGGATTTTATACTGCTTTTGATGGAATTGTGGAATCAATTGTGGCATGCAAGTAGAGGTGGGGGGTTGTATGGATGGTGCAGTTGGAGGAGGTGATGATGCATGTACTAGAGAAGCTTGGAAGATCTCATCAACTTTTATCTTTGCTTATTAAGGTTATCCATCCTAATTATGTATCACATACATCAATAGGATAAAAAAAGCATAAATAAGTAAATAAACATGTCATGCATCTAAGAGAGGGATGACCATAAGCCTTACCACTCTCATGAACTCACATTAATATACTAATAGATCATTAAAATGAGTTAGTTTTACAACTGTAGGCTTCCATAAGAGATGATCACAAGCTTATAATAAGGTATGTATGCATGCAACAAGAGTATGCCAGATGTGTAGGTGATAAGAGCAGGATATTTTCTTCTTTGTTTCTCTTGGTTGGGCTTGTTGGTTTATGCTTTGAGGTGGGGGATGTAACTAGTAATTGTCCAATTATATTTAAACTCAACCAATATTTTAGTATCTAGCTGAATTAATTCTCGCTTTGACTCTCCAAAAGCATTCATTTTGGCCAATTAGTTGAGCTCCATTGGCTCAAGATTAGACATCGATCATGGAGATTGGGTGATCTTTAATTAATGGAGATTATTTGAATTGATTCATTAGTTTAAAGGAGATTGAGATGAATATTCTTAACTATTTTTTCGATTGAGCAGGGTTTGAGGTTGGTTTAGGTAGTTTTCTTTAAGTTAAGAGAAGCCAATGAAATAGGAGGGAGTTTTGATGAAAGTGTTGGAAGATAATGATTAATGCTTTATTATCACAATATTTTGTCATTTTAAACTTGGGATTCATCAACCAAGTACACAACTTTTGCTTGATGTTTTGTGCAATTAGTTGATCTTTTTGTCCAACCCTTTAGAATTGTACAGGGCTTTGTTATGTGAAGCAAATTTGTGTAGTTTATCACATTTGAATATTTGATTGATGACTAAATGTGAAGTACTTTATTGGATTGTTATGTTTTTTCTTGTTTCAAGGTACAATATTGCAAGTTATACAATTGAGAGGGGAGAGTTAATGTACTATAGGATTTGTTCACGGGGGCCCTATGTAACCAACCATTCATATCAGTGTCTTGTATGTAACTTCAAAGTTTACAAATAAAATTTAACCACTGAAAAATTATATTAAAATAAAAAAAAATGTTGATAATTATTACTTTTAGTTAATATAATAATAATTAATTATTTTAAATAATTATTTAAATTAATTATTTTATTTAATTAATTTCCAACCATTACATTAAACATTGGTTTAATTTCTTACAACAAACCCCTTTAGTGCTTTCAATATTACAAGTAGATCCACAGATGCATGACACACATAAGGGTATTTTGCTACAATCATACGATAAACGGTCAAGCCTAGTCAAACTAAGGGCAAAATTGGATTTTTAGAAAATGTAAACGCTGACATAAGCAAAAATCGTTAGTTTGAATAACGATTGGATCTATTTGTTAGATAGCAACAAACCCTAGGGGAGGTAATTGTAATTTCGCAAACCTCAAGGGTAGTTTCTGTATTTAGCCCAAACCTCAAGGGAAGTCCCTGTAATTAACCCTAGAGAATATATTTTGATCATTTCTAAACTTCTGTTTATGATAATTCTAGTCATTTGTATCAAACATGAATATTTATCATTCCTGCATATGCTTCTTGTTCTGGTTCTTCCTGCCAAACTTTCCATGTGCTCTTTACCAAAAAAGAATTACTACAAATGCATACAAAACATGCTGTATTATTGCAGACCAGATGCTAGTAAACATTGCAATGACACATAATTGGATGATATGCATGAATGATCATGTCGGGGCGATCTTGAACTCCAGAGGCCTCATTGAAAAAGTGCCTCTTCAGGTAGCCGTAGTAATGTCTAATAAATTCCCACCATATTTAGCGAGGGGAGGGGCTGAAAACATGTATGTGTTATCACCTGCTTGTGCAGTGAATGTGAGTGTGAGTGAGTGAGAGATCCTACCATGTTTGCCTTAAGTAATGCTCTGTAGATTGATTCCAACTCGGATCTGCGAGCATCAAACTCGTCAATCTTCTTCCACTTCTTCCTCAAAGAATTTTCAGCTTCTTTCCTCTCAGCACATAGTTTGTCCAAGCGATTTACTTCCGACATCAATGTATTCAAGCCAGCACGCAATCCAGCAGCTTCTCTTTCCTTGCCCCAAACCTCTAACTACCAATAAAAGAAAAAAAGCACACTAAGACAGACATTTGACGTTCAATGCAGTAAAACTATTCATTTTAGGTTACACTGGTTACGATAAGCATGCAGAATTTCAGAACAATTGAAATCCTGGGAAAACAAGCAAATACATATGAACTAGAAATAAATCAAAAGGCATCTTTCCCCACTTATTAAGCAACATCTTAAGATAACCAGAGCTGCAGCAAACTATGCTCATAACCCTACCACATACAACCCCAAAAGGAAAAGAAGAAATCTGACATGATACTTGCAACATAACCCATAGCAAATCTGCTTAGGACCCAAAGAAATGCAATCTATTGCTTGAAAGCTCAACAGTGCAAATGAGGCATGGTTGTCTACCTCCTAACAAGGAGGTCTTACACATACATTATTCTTGTTTTCCTTTTTATCGAAGTCAGTTGGCCTTAGAACCTCAGTTTACTTTTACCATGTCAAGCTAAGCATTTAAACAGTGTTCAGCTTGCAGACTTGGTGATGTATTAACCATCATCGAGCTAAACAGTAATGCTGTTTTTTCACTACTATCTTCCTATGGTACTGTCACATCTCTGCTGCGCAGCCCTTTTCCCCTGGCAGTCATGGAACAGACAGCAATTATCCTTGAGCAGCCACACATTGCCCCTCAACATGTGGAAATCCAAATGATCTTTCCATAATATCTTTTGCATAAGGCCTTAAAGTAGCAACTAGATCACTTCTTAAGTTTTAAAATATGTTAAACTTAAAGAAATGATTTAGCAACAAACAAAAAAGGTCTGTCAAAAATGGCAACTGATCCTGAAAATTAATAACCCATGACATACTCCGCACAATGACAAAAACATATAGATACAAATGGAAATTACATCATCATATTAAATATCATAAAAAAAATCAGTTTCGTTAGTCTACAACGTATAACTTCGATTTCAACTCGCCATAACATCATCAGCATAAACTTCTAAAATAATAATCAAATATTACCTCAAGTTGCCTGAGGCTGCTCATATTCTGTGATGTTCCTGCAGTGACAAGTGAGTGTGAAGAAACTGCATCACCACTTCCTTGCAGACGTTTCAAGAGTAGCTGAGTCATTTTGCTAGCTTCTGCAGCCTTGTTGAGTGCATCTTCGGTGGCCAAAAATTGTTGCACATGTGCTTTCTGTAGGAAATGTATTATTATAATATATACAAATAAAAAAGGAAGCACAATTGTTTCAAGATTTTATGGACATAAGTGGTGCCTAAGAACTAGAAGTAAAGAAAACAAGACGGCATCAGCAGAATTAGAAGTAAAGAAAAAGTGCAGGCTCTGAGAATACATACGCCATTGGATTCCTTAGGCTGCAGAAGAAATGAGCAACACAACAAAGCCCAGCAAACAAACAAAATATATGTGAAAGGAAAATGCAAGGAATAATAATGAAAAATGATTATACAGTAGCCATTCAATACAAAGAAATACCTGTCTCTCCAGAAGTTGATTTTCAGTCCCTCTTGAAGGAGCATCACCTCTGAGCTTCCCATTACCATAAAGATGATACTGTAATGATGAGCTTATGTCCATCGAAGAAGCCTCAATTATTGTGTTGTTCTCATATTTGTACCTTCATAAGAGAGAAAATCAAAAATAAAAAGTTGGTATAGCACCAACAGAATATGCAAACCAATTTAAGCTGCACGTGGAACAAAATCTCGAATGATATTTAGATGCAGAAATTGAGACATATTATTCAATACAGTAAGTTAATATTCCATACAATGGATAGCAAAAAGGGTTCAGGAAAGACATGTTAGGCAAAGAGGAAGCGCAGCTTAGCCATATCTTCAGCTATTTAATTTCTGATTTTATTGCTAAGAATAGAGCAATAAAAGTTCTAGTACCATAAAAACATAGGTTGAAGGGTGCCTGTTCAAGAGAATACCTTAATGCTTCAGCATCAGCTTTGACATCAATCTTTTCTATTTCTCTAGTGATCTGAGTTTTCAACCGTTGGGTGTACGAAGTGATTGCTTGCAGTAACTGAGGAGGACATTTTAGACAATCTGCTATCACATCTTTAATCTCAGTTGGTAAATCACCATCAATATCAATGCCTAATTTTGCAGCTTCCAATTGAAGATTCAGATGGATTCCACTTCCTTCATAAGCTGGAAAAGTGCTTTGAATTTTTTCAGACATCTGGGCCGCAAGATATTCACACACTTTCCGGATATTTCTTTCCCTCATTGTCTCAATAAGAATGACATCACCTGCAGATTTGCTGCCTTTGGCAGTTGAATGCAATTCCTTCTCATTATTTGCATGGAAGCTGGTCACCATTTCAATAGAGTCACCACTAGATCTCTGAGCATCCCTAGCTTGGTTTACATAGTATCGAAGACGTTTATGGTACTCAGCAAATATTTTTGTTGCTTCATCACACTGTTGATCGTAAGCCTCCAACATCACCTGTTTGTGCCTGTAAATAGGGAATCAGTTCATTAATTACCGTCTCTCTACAAGGATTTGGAAAATACCTAGTCACATGTCACTTCAACATCATCAAACATTTGCTAATTATTCATACTCCAAGAAGAACAATTTATTATTCTTCTTTGAATAGACAACCTAATATCAGATCGAAGCATTGTGCAATAGCTGCATTTGAACATAAATCAAGTTCCATGTTATCCATACAATGCACACTAATATTTGTACTTGGAATTTGACCAGGTAACTGCCAAGGACCTCACCTTCTACTTCAAACACAAAAAATCCCACAATTATAAAATAACTGTCTGCATTCTCTGATTCAGTACTTACATTCTTCTGACACCCATTTGTAGCACTTCTAGACCATATGGTCAACTACACAGAGATTTCTTCAGCATAAATAATCCACAATCCCAGTGAGAACCGCAATAAGAAATTCTATCCACATTACGACATTACATAACTTCCTCGATGACAATCACAAAACAAAAACGGAAAATCATATAGCTTTACTACTACCTAAAAGTCAAATATTTAATGTATCACAAACAAAAATAACCTGTAATTTGACCGCTCATCGAGCATACGCTTGCGCTCTGCCTCCTCCCTCGAGACATCAATCATCCTCGCCTTCAACTCCTTGCGCTGCCGCCTCACGACCTGCCTCAGCCTCTCCACTTCCTTCTCCGCCAATTCCCTCTCCTGCAATGCCACCTCCCTACTACTGCTGCTACTGCTCCCCTCCCTCCCCACTCCCAATTTCTCCTTCCTCCTCCCTTTATCGACATCATCTGCGCCATGAACAAGAATATTCCTCCGAATACTCTCCACCGTCTTCTCCGACTTCACCCTCTTTAGCAAAAAACTCCATATGGGAATCATGTTCCCGCGGCAAATCTTGCGGAACGAATCCGCGGTGGGCACTGGAGCCTTAGAAGAAGATGCGTAATTGCCCAGAGGCCTGTAGCCCATTTCCTTCTGAAGCCATTCCAGGATTGCCTCGGGCTGGACCCCCGAGCCCGATGAGCTCATTGTGGAAGTGAAAAGCCCTAGGGCTTTGCCAGTGGAGTGTAATGGGTCTTCATGGAATTGAACTTTTGGCAGCGCTAATTAGAGAGTAATCACACTATCGCCGGAAGTAAACAGACCAATTTAAACTTCATTCAATTGAATAATCAACCGATCTAACAATGCCGGCGAAGATGAATTCAAGAAAAATTGAAGCGTTCTACGTACATTGGATAAAATACTGTAATACTGTATTGTACGTATTTGTCTGTGCATATTAAAATACACCGAGATTGTGGATGAAATAATCCAGAATTGAATGAGTTAAAATTGAGTAGAGCGGTAGAACCGTGGAAGAGTGAGCGAGTTTGAAACGAGGTCCCGCCCGAATGCCCGATCATTCACGCGGATCTTGGATCATACCATATGCTTATTGGATCCTAATTTAGAAAATTTAAATATTTAAATAAATTAATAAAAAAATAAGATGCTGAGTTAATGTTGGGTTACAAATTGTATGTTTTGTATTATATGTTTTGAAAGAATAAGTTTTGGGAGTGTAGTTAGAAATGTGATGGGTATTTATTTATATTTTGAAGAATAGTTAAAAAATTATTTTAGAAAGTTTTGATATGTTTGTTTATATTTTAGGGCTAATATTTTTTACTGAATCAATCAAATTAATGCTTTTTTATTGAGTTTTTAGATGAAAATGGAATTAAATAAATTTTTTATAATAAGAATAATAATAAAATATATGTGATATATATGATATGTGTGTGTATATATTTTTTTGAAAAATGAGGAAGTTTTAGGAATAATAAAGTATATAATATGGTATTTTAGAAAAACTTAATTTAGCATTTTGGAGGAAAAAATTATGTGTGTTTGGTCATATTTTGGTAAAAATAAATTATTTTGCCAAAATATAACCAAACATAGCCTAAGTCATTAAGCATGTTTTAGTAGAGTTGAGTGGTCAAATTTATTAATATTATTTTTACACATATAAATATAAATTTTCAATCAAACACTAACAAACTTTTAATATATGTATGTGTTTAAATATAAAAAATAAAATAAAGAAACATGTTATAGCAGTGGATAATCTAATGTCAGTATTTTTTAATTGAGTTTAGAAATTTTAAAAATTGAAGTTGTAGATATTTTTATATTTTTCCCTCAATAAATAATTTTAAAATTAGTGATATCATGTCTGTATTGCTATTTTTGTAACAAATGTAATTATTTAAATGGAAGTAAAAAGATCACTTATCAATTGATTAAATGGTTCATTACATTTATATGTGTAAGTCGTAATGTCTGGATTTTAAATTCTAAATGATCTCAAATATTGCATGTATTGAGCGGGGGTGGGTGGGGTTGGGGGTGTTAAGTTTAAAAAAAAAAGTACAAGCTTTATTTTGTTACATTCTCCTAAAATAATTTTATTTTAAAATAATGTAATCAAACATGTGCCTTTCTTTTATCCCAAAATGAATTTCTAAAATAATCAAATTGTTTTTGTAATTTAACTGGCAAATGACAAAAAAATTCATATTATTTACATTACAGTTATTATCAATCACATATATATACATTTATATATCACAATATTTTATTACTATATTATAAGAAAAAATATTACTAAAATCTATTTACACCCTCAAAACTCGATAAAAAAATATTGATTTGACTGCTACAGTAGAATTTGTCTCATCTTAAAACATAAACAAACATACTCAATTTTCCCAAAATAATTTTCTTATTATTCCCAAATCATAAACAACATATATCATATTATCCAATACAAATTTCACATTTTCTAACCCCACTTCCAAAATGCATTATCCCAAAATATATAATCCAAAACACATAATTTGTAAATAAATGTACCATAGTTATTATTAGAAAAACAAGTTATGATCGGAGCAAAAGAAAATCACTTAATGATACTAATAAGAGAACATGATCGATGAATTTTGTACGTATGTGAAATGGAATCTTTAGTTATTAATTGTCAACAAATATTGGTGTAGTCGTTGAGCAGTAGATATTGGTCTCACAAAAGTCACGTGTTACATTTTGTTTGTTAATACGAGGGCTTTATTGCTAGACGATCCATAAGTACCCTTACAAGCATTCATTTAACCCATAAGCATAGCCTTACCTTGATTACATCAAACTCACCTTCATTTTTTTGCATCCAAAAACAACTAATGAATTTACATTCATAACATTGCAGATATATATACATATATATATTAATGAAATTTTTTAGATTAAATATTATGATTTTGTTTGGTTATGTTTCCTTAGAACATGAAAACATAATCAAATATATCTCAATTTTTCCTCAAAAATGCATATTCTCCAATATATATTATGTATATAATATATATTTTATTATTATTATTATTATATTAAAAAAATCATTTCATTCTATTTTCGCCTTCAAAACTCAACAAAAAAGTATTGATTTGACTGCTACAGTAAAAAATGTCTAACACAAAATATAAATAAATATACCAAAAAACAATTCTCATTTTCTCTAATAATTCATTTTCACAAAACATATAATAAACACAAAATAAAATTAAACAAAAAAACATAGGATTATTGCTCCGAAGATTAATTGCTGAACATGCAAGTTCACAAAGTTTGGATAACCCATGTGAGGGAGGGCCCATACCCATGAGCAATGAGCCTTTAGTGAGTAAAATTGAAGTAAACTCAATGCGAGCACTGGTCTGGATTCTTCTAGTAGAATCTATAGTTCATTTCGAATATAGCAATGAGAGTGGAGGTGATTGTCATTGACGTTTAATGCTCAATCTTCTTAAATAGCGATTTAAATGTTTTCATATTGCCCTTTACCATCTACATAACATAATAATATTTAAATAGCAACATTCATGGTTGATAAGAGGTGTGCATCTATTCTATGAGACCTTTTTTATAATAATAATTATTTTTTTTTAATTTATACATACACACACTTTAAAAATTTATTAAAATTCTAATTACGGATATCATATTTATTGGTAAGGATGATGCCTTATCAGCCCATACAACTATTTTTCTTTCTTTTCTATTTTTATTTTATTTTTTAAAACTAATATATGTATATTTAAAACTGTGAACTTCAAACATATAAATGTGAATAATAGTATTAAACTAATAGACCATTTATTGATGAAATTCAATTGAACATAGTCTTTTTATGTCAATTCACACGCAAGGGACATAGTGTGAAATTCACAATCAGGGGAAATGGTCGTCAAGATCAGTTTAAAGAAAACTTTATAATATTTAAACATCTTATAAGCTCTAAAATAGACACGTTGAGGAAAATATGAAATATTCAAAATAAATAATGTAAATTTATGTGCAAATGTGGCTCCAAATAGATAAATTTTTTGTAAAGTACTCAAAATAATTTATTTTATACATTTATATAGTAACTGGTTTGATTGAATTGACAAGGTGAAATATATTGTTTTTCTTATACCTTATTATTCGTTTGGTCGAAGTGACAGTAAACACTGAAGCATGCATTCATATTAAAAGCCTACGTTTATATGTGCAACTCCTATGATGAATTAATTTGTCACTGCAACCTTGCTTATTTGTCATACCAACCAAACTATAACACAATGATAAAAAATCACACAAATTATCATATGATAAATAATTATGAGACAACTTAAAAATTCAATCAAACTAACTTTTATAGTTGCAGTGTGTTATTTAGCAAGTAGTGTGCCTACTATAAATATATCACAATTCAAAATATTCACGTCATTTTAATTCAAAAATCAAGATATATGATAAGTCGAATCATACTTGATCAGATTGAATTAATCCGATTAACTCGAAAGTTACGAGTCAGGCATTGATTGATCACTATATTAAAATATCATGATTAAATAAATTATTCCATGAGTTATAGCCATATTATGGTTTCACTTAGTTGTCCAAGTGTTTTTAAATTTTACAAGTCTTTCACATCATCATTATTTTCATTCCTCTGCGTAAACTACAAGCAACGGAGACTTGACTGTAATTAATTTAAAACATTGGGGTAAGTAAAATTTAACGGCTTAACAACTAAATGCAATGGTAGAATTAAATCGATTTAAATTTTTTATTATATTTTTTATTTTATTTTACAAATATATAATACGTATATTAAATTTTTTAATAAAAATAATTAATTATAAATTAAATAAACTTATAAATGTAACAAATTAAAATAAAAA
>JACGDI010004513.1:327249-363149 GCA_014898725.1 Jacaranda copaia
TAGTTAAATTGCAAGGATAATCTGGTTATTTTAAGAATTATTTTGAGAGAAAAAGAAAGCATATGTTTCCCAAAATAATTTTGTTTTGGGAGAATGTAACCAAACATAGCCCTACAAATTTAATATTTTAATTTGCTAAAAAATTAAAAGAATTCATTTTCTTTAGACATCAAGAAAAATACAACACTAAGCACAATATAAAAATAATTACTGTTGGTTTTTCAACTATTTTTACGAAATTCAAACCTCTGATGAATCTATTCATTGGTATAAAAACTAACTATAAATTATCAATTTGTCATTGTATATTTTATTTAAATTATTATTTGATTGAATTAATCTAATTACATAAATATAAATTTTATAATAGATTAATCAAGTCGGTTGATCTAATACATTTTATAATTACCTCGATAAAAGCCCTCTTAGTCTCAAATAAAAAATGAAGGAATCTTTGTTCTTGAACAACATTTAGGACTTTAATTTGTATTTAAATACTGAACACTAAGCTTCTAATTATTATATCCAAAATAGTATGAGAGAAAATAATCTGACAACTTTTTTAAATAATAATCATATTTTATTTTATGCAATATTATAATCTTGTTTGATTATAAGTGAACAAAAAAGTCTCATAAATAAAAAAAACTACCTTATTTAATGCAAAAAAAGATTAATAATAATAATAATAATACATAGTTTTATACCAGTGGTGCTTTTAATGACAATATATTAATGAATAGACCATTCCATTTCACCCACCACTGGACATGGGAAAGCGTGTTGCTTCACTACGCGCTTTCAGTTACCCTTTTTTAATTTGTTTTTTTTTTTTCCATCGTATCAAAAGCGTCCAAAAATTTCGTCATCTTCTTCTTATATATTTTAGTACAGACATGTGCAGAAAACAGAATGAAAATTGGACAAGAAAACACTATTTCTGAAACATCAGACCTCGGATTTCCCGGACCCGGTCTGTCTATCCAGAATCATCTAACTCCATAGCTTGGTACTTTTGTTTTTGTCTTTTTTGATATTCTTTTATTCTTTTCTATTTTATACAGATTTTCGATACTTCTATTTTGGTTAAGAGCTTGTAATCTGTAATGGGCTTTCTCCGTGTGGGAAATTAATTGAAATTTTTGTGGGTTTTAATAATTTGTGCTGTCCGAAATATAAGGTGATTATCCCTTGCTTGATTTTAAAGAGAGTTGAGAAGTTTAGGACTGTTCATGACTGGCTGTTTACTTTCTGAATTACGTTGTCTTTTTTTTGTCTTTTTTTTTTGGGATTGATGATACGTTGTTGCCTTTACTTCAGCTTAATTATTCCCAAAAAATGGCAATTGCAAGACAATTATATGTTTGGGTTGGTTTGATTTGATTTTTGTAAATGTTTGGTTTCGGGGCAAATTTACTCTATTTTTCTTGAAATTCTGATGGTGTAAGTTTCTTTTTGATCTTGCAGGTGAAATACACATAGTTGTTGTGTAACTCTCAAATTACAAGAAGGACATTTGGGTTTTTTCTCTTGTGGAGAGAGGCTGCTGGTTCGCGAAGTTAGTTCAGCTTTGGCGAGCTTGGGGATCCTCTCTCGTTATAATTATGTTGTCTTCCTGCTAAGGATTTGATCCATTATGTTTCTGTGACTGCATTCTGGTTTGGTGTGAGATATCCGGTGGGGAAAAGGGGTTTTGTGGGATTAAATTGGATTGATTCTAGTAATAATGGGTGCTGCTTGTTGCTGTCTGAGGGATGACTGGGAAGATTTTGCTAATCCGAACAGCTCCATTTATAGGAACTGTATTTGCCTTAATTGCTTCATCCAGTACTTCTTACGTATGGTATGCTGGTGATTTATTATCTGTTGAGTTGACTTGTAGTGAGCTTTAACCTTATGCAGTATCATTGTGCAATATGGGACCGTATGACTGCAATACATTGTTTTGTGCAGTGATTTGGGGTGACATATTGCTTCTAGAGATTATCTTATATTGTAACTGTGATCAAATTGGTAACTCTATTTTTTTCTGTGGTTGTTGAAATTCTCTAAACTATGATTAGTTATTAGTAAAGACTTTGTTAGTTTGTTTTGCTTAATTTGTTAGACTAGCAATGCCTATCCTGGAATTTTAAATACGGAGTGAATATTATCAAAGTCGTATCCGAATTAAATGTCTACAATTGATGTTCTCCTGAGCCCAGAAAGAGAAACAGAGATGTGGGAGATCTTATTGTTATAATGCAGAATGGAAAACTTCCTTCCCTGAATATGGATTTTTAGTTGAATTACTTGTCTTTCTGAACAGGTTTGAGGTTTCTTCTTTCTCTGTAACCTAACCGTACTTCTGGGAAGTTTCATATGAAGGCTGTTGGGCTAACAGAATAATTTACCACATTGGCAGCTAAAATCTACTTTCATGTCATTGACCATGTCATGGATGATTAATGCGAATTTGTCATTGAATACTGATTATTGCATTCTGCAGTATGCATCACTGTTTCATAGAGGAGAAGAGCGTGCCTTACCTTCGTCCACTCAAGGGACAGCATCTTTAAGTTCCACAGCATCGACTGATGACTCTTTGGCGGATATGTATCGCTCTCCTCCGAGACCTCTTCCTTATGATGCAGATCCAAGATATGTCCGTTTGCAGCGTGATGGACTGTTCTCTAGAAAGGAGAAAGGATCAAGTCATTCGCATGAGGAAACTGAACCACTGAGAACAAGTGAAGTTGATGAAGAATCAGAATCTGTGAGTAACAAAAACAAATGGAACAAGTTTACACGCGAAGAAGATTCTAGAGAATATAATTCCAAATCATTGTTAAGGCTGTCAACAGCCAAACCAACAACAGGATTTGCTCATATTTATACTTCTTCAGAAGATGAAGATGTCTGCCCCACATGTCTTGAAGGTAGCAATAGCAATACTGTTATCTGCCATTTCCTGTTAGCAATTATTACAACACCATCCTTGATGTGTTAAATATTGATGAGGCATTATAACTCAGAAGGAGTTTAGAATTGCATTTCTCCTGTGGTAGAACTTTCAGGACAGTGCAACTTACCCTTATGATGCTTTACTGTGCGGATTTCAAGTAATTTTCCTAATTTCTTTTAGTTAAATGTTATGGTAACATTATTGTTGCATTTGTATGATAAAAGTTTAAGATTTAACTATCCTTGGTTAAAGGTGCGAAACAAGGGCATTTGGCTTGATCGGCCACAGCAGCATTGAGAAATAAGCTAGTTGTGTTTTCTGCATATGAATTCCTTGACAGTGCTGAGAAATTTCTCTTCTTTTTGGCCCAAGTCCTCCAATGATGCTGCAAAATTGATTTCATATATTGTGACGTCATGTGTTTTAGTTTTTCAAACTTCTGATTAATCCTGTTTCTGCAGAATATACCACTGAAAATCCGAAGATAGTTACTAAGTGTTCTCACCATTTCCATCTTGGTTGTATATATGAGTGGATGGAAAGAAGTGATAACTGCCCAGTTTGTGGCCAGGTAATATCTGTTCTCTTCCCGCTATTTCTGTCAGCTTGAATTTTACGATTAGCATTATTCGTTTGCATGACAGCTTAGGTATTTCCTTCATATTTTATGTGTGTAACAAAAGATTCTTGATTGAAGAAATGATCAGCTCCCTTACGCATCCTTAGTATAATTGTTCATCACGCTGTGTGTTGGGAAGGAATCTAAGGTGGTGGTTGCTTTCAATATGCTTTCCAAAGTTCACTTAGCCTGCATGCTCCAATGTTCATGAGTGATAAATGTGCTGGTTAAGTGCCACAGGTTTTAAGCTACTTGTTTCCTGATAAGAAGCTAGCATCTAATTTTTTAACCATATTTTCCTTTATGGATAGGTTGTTATACCATTACTTCTGTAAAAGCTGCCTTTCTCACTCTTTCTCATAAACTTGATGAGAAACTTTTGTGCTTCATGTTCCTTTTGCCTCGCTTCCACCTAGAATAATTATCAGCTTGTTTGTTGAGTTGTTACTTCTTGATAAATCCATTTGGTGCAATGGAGTATAAGTGCATTGGTGGACTTCTTTTCCCTGCAATTTCATAGATGCTTTATATTTATCCCAAGAACAATACATGTATCTGGACCTTATCCACGGAGAAATGGAGGGAGGGAGCATTCACTGGAATATCAAATGTTGACAGCCATTTTGAATGGTTTTTCAGAAACTTAGGTGATAGAAGGCCTGGGAGAGGTAAATATGAACTGGCAAGTAGACCTACCTGGTAATGGGAGTAGAAAGTAGCTGCTTGTATTTACATGTTCACAACATTTTGTTCATTGTACAATGATCTCTCAACCATTTCTTGGACACACAATTCTTTGGGAAGAAAAGAAGAGTTGGAAATTTGGATATCGGTAGGTATCTTGATTTCTTTACATAATGGTGTCATCGGATGAAGATTTCAAAATTTAGACCCCCCACCCCAATCCATTGATTGAAATAGAACATTCTAGAAGAATTTTAGGTTGAAATCAATTTCCAATCATTTGAATCCCTTTCTTTTCGAGATACAAACATAGGAATCGCCGAAATATCTCTTTGATCGAAAGAGTGTGTTTCATAGCACAAACTACTCCTTGGATTCTAACGGGATTTGAAGCTTAGAGATTTTTAGTTGAAATAGTTCAAAATTTGTTGCAGAATGATTTATAAACAATTGATATGATTTGTTTGATTCCTCAACTCAATTAGTAGTATGTGTAGACCCCATTTCTTCCCCACACTATGAGTTCTTTATTTCGTCGATGATTAGAGAAGGCAAGCAGGATACTTGACTTTCTTGAAAGATTTCCCCCATTTCTGTTTGAAAATATGAAGTAATTAGAATATTCGTTTGCTTGAATCTAATACTTTGCTCATCTGGATTTCTAGGTGATGGCATTCGATGAGACGACTTGATGTGTGTCCCGAGTTCTGGTCGTTGATGAAACCAACCACCAACACAGAGAATAACACAGCAGAAATGAGAAAGTGTAAAGTCATTGTACATACCGCTTGTTAAGAAAAAGGTTGTCTTAATTTGCTTATGGGTGATGTTTTTCAGCATAACAATTTAACAATACATTGTGATTTTCTTCCAAATACTTTCTTTACTGTTTGTATTTTTCACCAATTGTCATTTTCATGTCAAGGAGAGTGAATGTTCAGTTGGGGATGAGCTGCCCCCATCATATTTTACCTATTTTGATTTCCTTAGCACTCTAGATGCAAAAATTGTTGGTAACTAAAAGTAGAGTGTTTCTGGGTAGAATTTATTGAAAACATATATCATATGTTTGGAGTTTATAAGATGTAGAATTTTATTTTATTTGATTTTTTTAAAATTTAAATTATTTAGATAAAATAAGGTGTTGAAATATATAAAATGTTGGCTACGACAGTTTTGTGATTAATAGGATCAAATTAAAAGAGATTGTTAAGATTTTAAAAATAAATTAATTTTTTTTTCTCTTTCTAAAGGAGAATATAAAATTTTAGTATGTTATTTTAGGAGCAGATAACTTTATAATAAATTATCAAACTACTCAAATTTATATGAACACTTATTTTTTGCATGCTTGTATTCATGTGTGGTCGCAAATTAATCTAACTAGCTTATGAGTTTGATGAAAAATATTCAAACTTGAGTTAAGAGTTAAACTTGAATCAAATAATTCTTTTTTATGGGTGGACGAGCTCTTATTTTTTTCAAATAAATAACACTTACATAATAAGATTTATACTAATATATTTATATGCACCAAATTATAATAATATATAATTATAAAATAATTACATTTTTCGAGCTCGAGTTCGAGACTATGACTTGATTGCTAATTTGAGCCAAATGATTGAACTGAGCTTGAATCTCAATTTCTTTAGCTCGTCTAGCTTAAACTCCAAAAAATAGCCTCAACTTGATTCGTCTGCATTCTTAATTTGGCTAGTTTTTACTAGAAGCAAGAAAATACTCAAAAACCTTGAATTTATTTGTTTAGTTGGCAAACCTTATTTGTTTAGGAGTTTCAAACAACTTTTCAAAATAGTAATGAGACTTGGAACAATAGCAAGACAGACACTTGTTTGCAACTACTAAGAAAGAAACCTCGAATCCTTTTCTCAGAGAAACCAGGCAGACTAGTCACTAGCAGCCATTTGGAAAGCTCTCTCGAAGCTCTCAGGTGGTTGGCCTCCATTCAACTGGTACTTCCCATTTATCTGTCATAAAATTTCTCTAGTTTACCATTTATCGAACACAAGACAGCATTAAAACTTCATCACATTTGACTTACCACATAATGTGGGACGCCACCAATATGTGCTGAATATTTCTTGAGCTCCTCATTAACCTTAAAAAAAAAAAAGCCGTAGAAATAAGCAAACTGGTCATTTGGAATGGACAGGGAGAAAAACAGGGCAAGTGAAGAGGATTCATTCTCAGACAACCTAATCCAAAGGAAAGTTTTGTAAGAAAGTTTACCTCCTTAAGCCCGTTGTTTGGATCTTCAAGAAACTCAGCTGCTCCTTCGACTCCAACCTTTTTAGCAGATTCTACGAGAAATTGCCTTCAGATGCAAAGACGTAAGAGTTGTTTTGTTAACCTCCAAGGATATGATATAGTAACAGCTAGCAATGAGCATACAAATAATAAAGAAGAGCAGAACAGGAAATCACAGTAACAAAACAAACTGTCTTACGAGACCACTGCCCACTTTCTGGTCTGAGGGTATAAAACAGGATTCCTCAACAAAACCAGAAGAATTCAGACAGGTTTTGCCCGAATATGTATGCCAACTTATAAAGGAAATATTGCAAGAACGAAGAACACATGAAGCTCATGAATGCTGACCATTAAAATCAGACAAAGAACTCTAGTTGCTCTTACTAACCTGTCGCCGATGTACTTCCCCTGTGTGAAGTAGCCAAGGGACAGCTCCTCAAAGAGTTTATGCTGCTTATCAAGTCCTTGCTTTCCAGCAAAATAGATTAACCTATGGCTGTCAAGAGTATTTCCTCTGCATACCAAGACACAATGAGAACATTTCTGAATAAAGGATCTTTGAAACTAAGAGGGCATTTGGCTAAATCTATTTGAAAGATCAGAACTACATCTGATAAGATGCTTTTATAAAACTTTTGGAGCTTATAAGATGCCTGATTTTATTTTTGAAATAAGCTTTTGAATTGTTTGGACTTTAAAAATTTTACCAGACATTTTTATGAATCTCGTAAGCTTACACACACGTTTTAGAGGAGCAGTTTATATTTTGCAGTGAAAGAAGAGATGAATGAGATGAAGTTTACAACTATTTTAGAAACGTAATTTTGACAAAACTTGCCTCCTGTAATTTAACTTACGTAAGTCCAGAAGTGTCATAATCCATCCCAAAACCCCTAAAAATCTGCAAAATCAAAGGAAGATTTAATTGCGCTGTATTTATATGCCAATGAGCTATCACAAAGAAGCAGGCAAAGGACAGAGAAGCAAAATGGAACCTCTGACATTCGCGATTCCATTTGGACAGCCCGCGACCCAAATCTATCGAGGTAATAATCCTTCTTAACGACACCTTCCTTGGGCGCGGAGGGATTAAGCATATAGGGGTGCCATTTGACCTGAAATTTAGAAATTCAGACCAATTATATAGAAACCTTGAAGCATATGATAAGAAGTTAAAACAAAAGAATGCAAATTTTTGGACCTCAAAAGTATATTTATCAGCTGATGAAGCTATAGCTTTGTCCAAATTCTTTTTCCCCACAAAGCACCATGGGCATACAGTATCAGCACTAACATCAATCTGAATAAGTTTCTTTGCACCACTGCTACTCACTGCGGCCATCTTGATGGATCTGAAACTATTCGGCAGAAGTAATCAATCTACTTAGAGTGTGTTTGGCGAAACTTATTTAAAAGATTTTATAAGTTTTTACATCTTATAAGATGTTTTCAAAGCTTATAAGATGCTAAATCTTATTTAAAAAATAAGTTTTTTAAGTTTTTGGATAAGATAAGATTTAGAGCTCATAACATATTAGTGTTGACAACTTTATCATGAATATGGTTAAAATTAAAGGAGTTTATTAAAATCTTAAAAATAAGTTAGGAGCTTCTTAATTTATATTTTTTAAAAATGTTTATAAAATCTTAACATCTTATTTTGGGAGCTTACAAGCTCTTTTTTAAAAATACTCATCGAACACTTTATATATGATGTTTAAGATCTTTTGAGGGGCTTTAAACGCACTTTGACAATCTCTAAACCTAACACGAAAATAGCAAATTTCCCACCGGCCGCTTCACAGCGAATAAACTTGGGCTGGCTCTTGCAACTAAAAGAACTTGCTGAAAGATGTTAAAACTTCAACACCTGTGTTTTAGTTGGGTGAATGATAGTGTGAATCCTCAAAATTTAGTAATTATCATTCTTTCTATTGATCATTTGTAAGGCATATAACATGCTTCATATTCATAGTCTCATAAAATATTTTTGGAACTTATAAGTATATTAGCTCTTATCTAACAATATGCTCTTTAATTATTTGGAGAAAATAAAATTTTGGAGTTTATAAAGCGACAGTAATGATCATCTTATAATTAATATAGCTAAAGTTAAAGAAGTTTGTTAAAATCTTAAAATAAGTTAACAACATCTTACTTTCTGCAAAAGAATTTATAACATCCTAACATCTTATTTTAAGGATCCATAGCTCATTTTCCAAAAAGTACTGACATCTTATGAATTCTTAAACATCATACGAGATTTAGTATAAGCTCACTCAAACACCCTACCTTCTTATTCGGAAAATCTCAATCATATCACTAGCTGCCCTTAACACTTTTACACTTAAGTGTTAGCTCCACTTTTCTCTTACATTTTCCCTAATCTCTTCTTGTTTGGGCATCATGGGAGTCATCAATAAAATCTCACTTTGCCAAAAAACATCATTCAAAATCATTCATTAATCTTCACAATAGTAGCCTTTCAAGCTTCTTTAACAAACTAGCTATTGTGCTTTTCAGAGCCTCAGACAAAGACAAGATTACCAATAGGGGTGGGAATAGGCTAGGTTAGGCTTTGCAATAAATAGGCCAGATCTGTTGTATAAATTTTAAGCCTTAGCCTAGCCTATTACGTGAAATAGACTTTTTTTAAAACCTGACCTAGCATTTTTAAATTTTCCAAAGCCTAGGCTTGGACTGAAAAAGCCTATTTTGGTTAAAATTCAAATTAAGTTTAAATTTTATATATGTTCCAGCTTTTAATAGGCTTAGATCTTAATGGGCCTAAAAATTCTATAATTTATATTAAGCAAAATAATTGGCAATTATAATACATTTATTTAAATAAAAAAAAAGCATAACCATACATTATCGTAAGTTAAACAAAAAATTTGAAATAAAATGGTAATGAATTAATTAACAACAGAATATATAACTATATATAATTAATTAATATAAAATATAAAATCAATTATATAATTATTATAAATATTTAAATATATATTATAATATAATTAAATTATATAGGCCAGTCTGATAGACTTTATAAATTTTTTTAAAAGCTTATATCTAGCCTTTTTAACTAAATAGGCTTTTTTAAAAGTCTAAATTTGATCTATTTATTAACTAAACCTCAAACAGTAGCCTTCGGCGGCCCAACTTATTCCCAACTTATTCCCATCCCTAATTGTCAACTTCTACATTCTATTTTTCCAAAATTTAAAAAGTAAAACATCAATAATGAGATGGGTTCTGTCTTCTCCATCGATTCAAGTGATAAATACAAATACAAGATTCAAGAAACTCTGAAAATAAACCCTAAGAACTCAATAAATAGATCGCGATTCAAGATTCAAGAACCCACAATCCTACGAACAGATATTCATACAAAACTTAGAATTCAGCAAGGTAGACACTTCAGTTTAATGTTCTGAAAGATTAAGAAAAAAAACTAACCCGGAAATCCGAGGAATCTGGAAATTTCGAAGATAGTTCAAACGCATAAAACGCTCTATCTCTTTGCAACCTAAAAAAATCTGACACTATTGAGCTCTTTCTGTCTGTACAGAAGTGAAAATGACGCGTCTTTTGCTTTTGACCAATTCTGAATGGGATCTTTACAACTACCAACCACCGTCCAGGGGCAATACGGTCAATAAGGGATTGTTAAATTTATCAACCCTTGTCTTTGAGTTGCTGCTTGCTTGAAATGAAAATGTGGATCAATTATGACATATGGCAATCATAAACTTTTGATAATGTTCATTTGATGAAATCAAATTTATCCTAAATTGAAGAAGTCAATGGTTCTGAAAAATATTTATAAGTTATTTGAGTTTCATTAGATGTCACTATTTGCGAGATTCGATAATTATGTATTTTTTTTTAAAATTTTTGACTATAGTACTTCTAACAATGTCAAGTTTTATTCAAAATTAAATGAGTTGATTTCAAAATAATTGTTCTTACTTTTAAACTCATTGAAGTATCCTTTTACACGAACAAAATCCTTTACACTGTGACTAGACGAATAATATTTTTCCAAAATTAGACCTTTAATGTCCAATAGTGAATTTAAGAATCACTATTCACAATTTTTAATCATTTTCATCTTTTGCAAATAGAAAAATGTGTAGTATGGGATACAAAGAAACTCATTAATCATTTAATAAAAACAAATACTTTGGTAGTGTTTGGATATGTTTTTAGTTTGATTTTATTATGCGTTTATTGTGTGTTTTGGAATAATGAATGTTGAAAGAATTATAGAAGAATGTGCAATAAAGGTTGAGAAATGTGATTGATATTTGATTATATTTTTTGAAATAGTTAAAAAATAGGTTTTGAAAGTTTTGATATGTTTGGTTATATTTTAAATGAAGCATTTTATACTGTAGGTGTCAAATCAATGCCTTTATGTTGGTGTTTGGAGGTCAAATTTGAGTTTAATAATTTTTTAAATGTAATATTAATAAAAAATATATTTTGTATGTATGTAGTGGAATAGGAAAATGAAGGGGACATTTGTGATATTAGCCAATTAAGACAAGAGCATTTTGGAGTGTGAAAAAAACTAATTGCCATGTTTGGGAATGTTTCCTTGAAAAGGCGTTTCATGAAAACGTTCCCAAACAAAGTCTTTACTTTTATAGAGTTCGTATGTGTAAGTATATAATTATTGTAGATAGCGAAAAATATGTAATATAATATCATAATTGTAAGTTATTAATAAAAATTATGTAAAAATACTATAGAATTGAAGGAATCATATTGAGTGTCCCGTAGAAAAAGATATTCCCTAAAAGCTTATTCTTTCCCCTTTATAATTAAAGTTTTTATTTGATTCTAAATGAAATTTTAGGTGAAAGTTTTGAGGCGATACGAACTTTGTACCGAAAAAAAGTCTATACCACCCATGCACTACAAAATGGTCTCTCACATGGGCTCATTAGTAATTTTGCTTTTGATTTCTGGAGGAGAATCCATGCTCATTTGATGTAATTCATCTCCTGTCTGAAAAAGTCCGTGGAGCGGGCAGCTCGGGCAGCTCGGGCAGCATTCTGGACTCACGCTCGGGCACCGGGGGCCCGTCCTTCCTCCTGAGCTCTTGGAACTCCGACATCATAATTTTCCTCGGAAATCAACCTTAATTTTTCCAAGGTAAAATCTAATTTTACGCAGGAATGAAATCAATCCTCAATTTTTACATTTTAAAATTTTGGCTACTATTAATTTGGTGATAAATTACTGTTCGTTCCATGCAGAAATGGACGTTGACGAAATATTTGGGGAACCGAAACGGAAAACTTTTCCGACGAAGAGCGCAATTTACGTCTGGGGTTACAACCATTCCGGTCAAACGGGTCGGACGGGCAAATGTTGGAATTTGCGGATTCCGAGGCAGCTGCCCCCGGACCTCTTCGGTTGTCCCGCCGGCGGCAAAAATTCACGGTGGCTTGACATCGCCTGCGGCCGGGAGCACACCGCCGCCATTGCCTCCGATGGGTCGCTTTTCACCTGGGGTATATGACTTTCCTTCATTTTTCCTTTATTTCAATCTTAAATTACTCTTTCTTTATTTGCTGATTAAAATGGCATTTCTGTGTTTGAAGATTGCATTTCTTATATAGATAGATAGATGTATTGATATATTAATTCGATGGAAATTTATTGAAACTAAGTGATTTGGAGTACTTAAAAGTGCTTAAATTTTCTTAAATTTGCTAATTATGCGCATCCCGTCATTTCACCTTTAGCATGTGATGTGAGGGGAGACTGATTCTTGGAGATGGTTGGTGCCTCCGGTTCGTTGATGTATCGAATGTACAGACACTACGGATTATATGTTAAGATCACTGGGTTGCCAAACAAAAGTCTCTGTAAAGATGAGGGTAAGGGCAAATATAATGTGAGATATCAGAGTAAAGGTAGAGATTATATGCCTGGAAGAGGTGATAACTGAGTGTTTATATGAGAGCACCATATGTCATATGTGTAGTGGTGGATGTGGTGTAATCCTGTGCGTCCATGTCCTTACGGATCAGTGGCGGAGAAGAGTGAGGTCGGGCGATCGAAGTACCACGTGACTTAAAAAGATGTGGATATTGGTTCATTAAGGGGAAATATAACCTTTTCCACCAACCCCAAATCAGCTTGTTATGTCATTATAGTGATTGTTATAATTTACCATTTTACATGGGAATTCTTATATGTTTTGAATGAAAAATAAAGTTAACTAGCATATGACTAGGAAGATGATCTTGAGAAATTTACTTGCCACTTATTTTACAAAGGATTTTTTCATTCACGGCAGCAACTAAATCAGTCTTTTATCCCAGTTTTTGCTCAAACTTGTGCACGATGAACTGTGAGAATACATAGTTCTTATGTTTTTGTTCTTATAACTCTATACAGGGGCAAATGAGTATGGGGAGCTGGGGGATGGGACTGAAAAGGGTAGAAAGTACCCAAAGAAAGTGAAGCAGTTGCAGTCTGAATTTCTGATATCCGTATCATGTGGGGCACATTGTACTGCGGCTATTGCGGAACCACGTGAAAATGATGGATCTATGTCCACAAGGAGACTGTGGGTTTGGGGACAGAATCAGGTTCAATTGGTGTTCGGCTAAACATTGAACATATTTCAACTTTATATAAAATTTTAAAATGCAGATCTATTTTTTCAATCTAAGGTTTTACAGATATGAATAAAATGACTTACTATTTAACCCATCACTGCAGATCTACTTTAGAGTATTTTTTTGAAAGATTCATTTCCCTATTCCATGTATTTATGTTTTGGCTCAATCATTTTTGTTTCTTTTCCGCCTTTACAGGGTTCTAATTACCCACGGCTGTATTGGGGAGCCTTCACTCCAAACACGGTATAAATTACAATTCTAAAACGGTCATGAGGAATATTTTTCACACTTATACAGTTGCATCATGAGATGTGTAATAATGCCGGAGTTTGCCACATATAGAACATTTTTCATACTTTCTGCTCTGCTGCACTAGGGGATTTCTAGGATCATTTGCATAGTAAAGCCTATTTGCTTTTCCTAGCTGTGTCTGCCCGGTACTTTTGTTTTGTACTGCCGCCTATAGTCTACCGTTTGTTTGCATGCAACGAACCTCATGACAAATATGACATGTTAGTTGTGCATTTTTCTCATTTTGCTGATTCTTTTTATATATACATTTCACTCATTCAGGTTGTTCGCCAAGTTTCTTGTGGTGCCGTTCATGTGGTTGCTCTGTCAGAAGACGGATTGCTACAAGCGTGGGGTAAAGTTGACCTAGAACTATCCTTAAAATTGACACGCTAGATCCTCTTCTTTGGTGTATAAGTCTTCTTTGCACTACTTTTGTACTGATGCTAGGTTTTAAATTTTACCTTTCTCATTGAGGCCATCTTGGCTGAGAGGAAATATAAGATTGAAACTATTAAACTTGTGTTTGTGCGTTTTATTGATTAGAATTTTGTACTTATCTGGCAAATCAGGCTATAATGAGTATGGCCAGCTCGGTAGAGGTGTTACTTGTGAAGGGCTTCAGGGGCCTCTTGTAATTAAAGGGTATGCTAGGTTTCTAGATGAAGCCCCCGATCTTGTGAAGATTGTCCGTGTGTCATGTGGAGAGTACCACAATGCAGCTATCTCAGAGAACGGTGAGGTGTAAGTGTTCCATATGACCTTTTGTGATGGAGATTCGTTCTTCTGTTAATTACGAGAACTTAGGTTGTCCAAATGGCCCAGCTTGTCAGAAAAGTTTGTTTTAAGATTCATTTTTATGTCACAGGTATTCTTGGGGACTTGGTAGCATGGGCCAACTTGGGCATTGTTCACTTCAGTCCGGTGATAAAGAACTTTTGCCTAGACGTGTAGTTGCACTAGATGGGATATTTATCACGGATACTGCATGTGGTGGTGTGCATACATGTGCTTTGACTGATAAAGGCGCTCTATATGCTTGGGGAGGAGGGCAGGTCGGGCAGTTGGGCCTCGGTCCCCAAAACGGATTCTTCTCTTGCATGCCAAATGGATCCGAAATGATGCTCCGGAACATACCCGTTTTGGTGATCCCCACTGGTGTCCATCTCGTAACATGCGGGCATTCTCACACTCTCATTTGTACTAAAGATGGGAGAATTCATGGATGGGGTTACAATAGCTACGGTCAGGCTGCTAATGAGAAATCCACATACGCATGGTATCCTTCGCCAGTTGATTGGTACGACATAGGAAGTTACAACCTTAAAATTTTCTTGTACGATTGTTTTTATGAGAAACAACCAAAGGAATTTTCTTTTGTATAGGTGCGTGGGCGAAGTTAGGAAGTTGGCTGCCGGAGGTGGCCATTCAGCCGTCTTGACTGATGCATGCTCGTTAAAGGAATTATGCGAGTTTACTCTTGCAGACAGTGTGACTCTGTCAAATGCGTCAGAGATTGAGGATGTTGCATCTAGAACAGGCTCAGACAGCTTAGCCCGCCTTTGTGAAAGATTAAGGTAAAAATTGAATCTGGGCCGTATTTGCTACAAACTTTTGCAAATTAGCTGCTACATTGATCTGACTTTTACAATGATCTTAGAATTTTCAAACATAGTATTTTCCTCATACTATATGAAACTGCATGCGTCTTTTTTTTGTTTCGAGTCATCTGTCGTCCTTTATGTTGTTCCGTTTCTTTGTCTTTATAAAGACAAAACTCATTGCTCTCTGTTCTGGCTGATGCAGGGAGCATTTGCTCAACCACGACGAAGGTGAATTTGGTGTTTGAATGTTCTTGCAGCCGAGGTTCCTTTGGTTCCATCTGCATTCAATTTTTTTTCATTGAAAGAAGAAAGGAAAAGCATTGTTGTAAATTAAGAGGTTGTGAACGCTGCTGACAGGTAGTCTCTTATGTACTAAGGGAACCTTAGTACTTGCTAATATTGTCTGTAAATCCTATTGAATATTCTTACAGAGCTGAGTGCTCTGAGAATCATGTAAATACCCATAAACTAAGGCCATGACCGTTAGTATTATAGAACAGCCACTTTCATATTCTTGTTATTCCAAAACAAAAAAAAAAAAAAACAATTGTTTAGTCTTATTTTCAGTATATATATATATATGTATGTATTCACATTTTAATGTCTGTAACTATTCCAAAACAAGAAAATACAATTGTTTAGTCATTTTTTCAGTAAAAATATCATTTTTTTTTCTTCATTTTAATGCCAATAACCATCATTATGATACGTAAAATAACTATTAATTTAAAAATAATTAAAATATACTAATTAATTAAATGAAAATGAAAATACACTGAAAATCGTTCCAAATAGAAAATGAGAATGAAAACATAACCCATCAGAACCTGAGGGTGTTTTTATTTTTTTTCACATTACAAAATTTTATTTCTTCTACTATGTTTCTGAAAAATTTACGCATCCCTAATCATGTCATCAAAAACATAGAAATGTCAATATAAAAACATAAAAATTGAATACCATTATAACGGTGAAAAAAGTAAATGAAATAAATGTGTAATTTATTTGATACAGCTCATAAATTAATTGGTAGATGATATACTTTTGCAACACTTTTCCTTAAAATTCATCATTAACAACATACTTTTGTACTTTCTTTTTCCATAAAATTTAAAGATTTCTTATTTTTTTTAAAAAAATTGCAAGGTAAAATTATTTCTAAGTATTATTTTTTAATATTTACACACGCATATATCAAGAATTTGTTATGTTCAAATTTTAAATTTTACGCGTACAAATATGAGAGCGATGTCATCAAACCAATTAACTATTCAACAATAAAATCCAGACACGAAATCATTTGAAAATTTTTAACTTTTTGCACCATATTAATGCAAGTATGAACTAAGACATTCTCATTACAAATAAAAGGTACGAAAATTAAACAATTATTATATACATTCTAGTAAGAGAGTGAGTTTATTCAACGTAATTTGATTCCATATATAACATGTTATGTCATTCAAATCACAGTAAAATCCAACTCAGAGAGGCCGAGGTGGCGGTTGGATTTCTTATTGCCGGCTCAAATGGCGGAGGAGCCACGGCGGAATGAGGGTGTTGGAATCTGCAGGGGGAGCTTTGCCGCCGCCTTCTCCGATTCCAGTGGGCGGCTGCTGGGACCCACCACTGGAAAATCCAAATTAATTCAAAATGATTCTTACAAGAAACTGCAGTTAACTGATTTCTAATTATGGCAATGCAAAACAGAATGGAGTAATTATTACATGTATACAATATAGGCAGCTCCAAAAATACTACTTCATCAGCAATACAGGTAAGAAAATTTTGGCATATTAGTACAATCTTGGACTTCTGATACTTATCCTTCAAAACCATTCTGAGTTTAATCAATCAATAGCAATTTATGTCTTGTTATTCAGTTTAATTATCTGCATTCTCTCACATCTATAATTTATTTGTGGTGTTAGATTAATCGTTTTTTACTGAGTATCATAAATATAATATCCATTTTGATTAAATCGAATAACTTTGTTTCGAGTATATATATATATATATAATAAGAGAAGAAAAAGCCCATTTTACCCTCATCATTGAAAATTGACTCCACAGTCCAAAATTTCTGTTCTTTTTCATGGGTCGGGTTTGACTTGAGGTGTGAGCTGACCATGATCTGCTATTTCAATTGTTGATTGAGGACATGTGAACTCATCCTAAAAAAATTATCTAAGCATGAAAAAACAAGTCCATCTCAATAATCCTTACAGATATCCTCATTCATATAACGATAAAGGAACGTCCCTAACTAATTCCCGCATTTTCATTTTGACTTTTTAAAACTTCAACTATCCTAATCTTATATTGATTTCAAGTTAAATTCCAAGTTCACATACTTGTAAAAAAAAAGAACTACCCGATGAACTATAAAAGATAACTCATCTACACTATTTTAGTTTATGTGTTACTGTAATGTGACAAATTTCCAACATAAACAATCTTATATTGTGTGAGAGAGTGAGAAATAATACCAAGTAGGTAAGGAAGGTGTTGCATTGAGTTCTGGAGGAGGCTGGGAAAGTAAGAAGGTGAATGAAGTTTGGGCTAAACCCTCTTGCTCCTCCTGTGTATGCTCAACTATTAGCTGTTTCTCCCTTTCCTTTATCTGCTCCCAAAGTACATTGCATAATCAAGCAACAATAAGTTTCAGTTTTTTAAAGCAACAAAAAATTGAAACCATACTAATTAAAATTATGAGAAGTAATATCATGAAAGGAGAAAAAAAAAAAATTCACCTTCTTCGCTAACAAGTTGTTCTGTTCCTGCAGTGATTTCTCCTGTCATAATTGTCAGAAGACATGCATTAGGGCCTATAAAAGGTAATAATAAGTCTATATTTCATTCATTTTGTGTTTTTGTCCTTAATAATATGCTTTTTTAATTTATTGTACGATATTATTTTGACTTAAACATCATAGAGCATTCGTTATTCTGCTATAAATTTCTTGGTATGGGTAAAATTTGGAGTTTATGAGGCCCACACTATGACTTCAGGAACACAATTGGATTGTCATAAAGTTGATCATTGTAAGTATTTCGACAAATTTGATTGGGAGATTCAACAAAAAAAAGAAGAGAATTCAATAGCTCAATATTTAATACAAGTCAGTGAAATGATAGAACCTATAAAATTATCAAACAGATTCTAGAAGGAATTCCATGTTAAGCTATGAGAATTTAAGAATCCGGCGCTTTAACAGAATAAAAGACCCTGAATTCAATGGTTCTAAATATCAATATATTAGCTGAAAAAACCTGCTCCAATTTTTGAATTCGTCCAAACAAGAACTTTTAACATTTGAGCTGAAGCACAAAGGAGGAACTGGAAATTTTACTAAAAAGAGATCAGAGTGTTTTTCCTTAAAGATGAAAAATTTGTGCATTAGTATTAATCTGAAATGCTTTGTGAAGGTAGGCATGCCAGCTAGAGAAAACACAAGAAGAGTAACTGGTGTCACCTTTTTCTGGAGCTGAGAAATGGACTCCAGCATAAGTTGGTTCTGCATGTTGTTTGAGTAACATAAAATTTGTGGATTTAGCATTAAAATATGTAGCACTACACTGAGCAACACTGAGGTTTTGTATGAAAGTGAGCTTTTTTAAGGTTACCTTCCTTGTCCGAATTCGCTTTAGAGCATTATCAAGTTGTTGCTGCAAACTCTGGAGCTCTCTCAAGCTAAGAGGATCCAAATCTTCTCCTGCATAGTTCCTACAAGAGCAATACAAAGTTTTGTTTATGAAAATTTAGCAAATTGTGGCTGAATTATTCCTAAGCCATGTTTCATATATTGTGCCTCCAACTTCAAGAGTAATCGAATCAGATTGAGTCAAAGTAGGGTTGGGGTCAAAATGATCCACATGACTTAAATATACATGTGTTAGTAGGAAAATGACCTTTAGTATAGTCATGGAGGTCAAGAAAATATATTTGGTCATAACGGCTCTCCATCATCTTGTCTAGAATGATGTTTATTGCTATTAATAGGTTTTTTGAGTTGATTTTGAGTGCCAAGTGTTTGAAAATTATAATGTGTTTAACATATCGTCATGGCAAGCTATTGTCATGGCAACAACCAACTCAGGAGTTAGAAATAGTCCACCAATCAAATCCACGTCAAAAGTGGATACTGAGCCATCTGATAATTAAAATGAGTATGTAGGGACATTTTTGTCCTTTTACTATGGAGGATAGGACTTGTGGCAACATAAGTTGATTCATGAGAGAATGAACTAGTGGGTTGTGCCATTTTTCTCTAGCATTGGCAAAGACATTTCTGACCAGAACAGAATATTTAAAGCACAACAACAACTAGTGCAATAGAGCCATTATCATTTCATATTGAAGAATTTCTAGAATTGATACCGCAATTTATTGACAAAACCAGAAAAAGCTGAAAATAAAGTTTAAATTTGAAGTATCCTAGACTTTACCTTATGTTTCTTTGTAAGAGTTCAATTCTAGCCTTGAGTTTTGGATGCTCAACACACCAGTTTTCCTACATTTTAACCAAATAAATGTGATCATCAAGATATGTAAATAATGTAAGAAAGAAAATATCATAAAACTCCGGGAAGTTTAGGCAAAAGGCATCAAGAACTTCCAATGTTATAAAAGAGATGATAAGTTTTCACTATTAGGTAAATTGCAAAAATAGGATTATAAATATAACCAATTCGCAATGTAGGATCAGAATTGGGGATGGAATTAAAATATGACTAAAAATCATTAAAAATTCAAAAAAAAGGACAGCAATAACTAAAACATATAGTCAGCACCGGTGATCTCTTGAGTGGCGTTTGCGCTAGTGTTCCCACACATGTTGGCCATGCAAGTGCCATGCAAGTAATCACCGGAGTTGATTGTGTTTTTCGGTGGCTGCTGTCCTTTTTTTTCAATTTTTCATGAGTTTTGGTCCTATTTTATTACCAACTCAAATTCTAGTTCTAAAACGCAAAATGGCCATAGTTATGGTTCTAATTTTACAATTTTCCTTTTCACTATTCATGGAGAAGAGAATGCATAGCTATATAATTCACAACTAGGGTTGTGGCTTGTGTCAACATAATTATATTTACCATTTGTTCCAACATATTTTGTACACATGCACTTAAAATTGTTATTTTCCATTTTTTTCCATAAAAGTTGAAAATCTGCTGATTATTAAAAAATTCATTTACTAAACAATTTATTTACTAAAAAATTCATTAAAGAATTCATTTGCAAAAACTTAGCTGATATATTCAATGTAAAATCATACTTCAATTTAGCAAAATTACCATAGTTATAAATTGCATAGTTTTACATTAATCCCTTCTTCATGAATAGACAAAATTTAATATATATATATATATATATATATTTCACAATATACACATATAAATGTATGTAATGTATTTATCATATGATTCTTACTTACCTTACATAATATTCAGAATACTTCAAATTTTGATTGATTCTTAAGAAGATTATCTCAAAGATGATCTTGAATCTGACTAAAGTCAAATCTTTAAAATAATTTATATTAGCAAAGTTGAGAATTTAAAAATCTTGTGATATTTTGTGTGGAATGGATAACACCAAAGATTGAACCTTCAAGAATTAAAAGTTCTCAAGAACCTAGGTTCTATGTATATTTCTCATAGGCACTTGAATTCTTAGTATATGTGGAGATTTAGAAACTTGAATTCTCCATAAGTTATCACAATTTAGTAGTAGATTATATGCACATTTCACAATGCCTTAATTGAAATTGAATGAATTATATTTCCATTCAGAAAGGATTTGACTAAAATATGAATTATTTTAATTACACTTTATAGAAAAATACATGATTTTAAATCTTGACTATTCAAAGAACTTACTCCCAGACATCTTAAGATTATTTTTAACAATAAAACCTATATATTTAAGAATAGATCATGCAACTACTTTTGTTGTTAAGATTTATGATTATGTTATCGAATAAAATAATTTGATATTGTAAATGTGATATTAAAAATTAATTAACATTTATTGCTTTTTGCGAATCAAATAGACCCCCAAAATACCCATTTAAGTTAAGAAATCTGTTTAGTAGAAAAGATAATTTGTTGTAGAACTTGATGATAAATTTTCACATATCATACTGTAATCAATTAATATTAAAATTTCATAGGACTGAAATATGCAATTTAGACCATATCAGAGTTCTTGTTATAAAAACATTAAACCCAAAAACTTACAGCGTTGTGCAATCTTACACCTTAGAAATTCAAATTCTTGAAAAAAAACAACTTAAAAGTAATAATTAAAATATGTTTCATTAAGGAAAATCAATATTAATTTCAAAAGAAAAATAATTAATATTTATCAATTCATAATAAAAAAATATGTTAGCTCTGAATAATTAAGACAATGTATATGCAAATGATTGCCAAGCACAATCTAAACTCATGCAGAGCTCAATTAAATTACAACTCTATTATCCTTCAAGAACACATGTAAAAATACAATTATTAAGTAATTAAATAAAAAAAGTATGATGAGAAGACATTTAAAATCATTAAACTTGTACCATATTGAATTGAATATAGTTATGTAAAAAAAATTAAGAAATATCATATTTGAATTTCTACATATGAAAACACATATTAAGAAATATTATATATGAATTTCTATATATGAAAACATAAAATTTGATAATTTGTATACTATTTATATGCTAAAATTCAAATAAAGGTAACAATTAATATGTTTAATAAAACTATGATGATAATAGTAAAAAGTTATTTCAACATGTAAATTAACTTCAATATTATTTGCATAAAGGTAAGAATATACATAGTTAAGGACATAGATAATATATACATTAAAAACATGATAATTAAGTGCAAGTAACTATTATAACATACATGTGTGTCAAGCAAATGTTACTAGTTATAGCTGCTACTGCTTCTTCTTCTTCTTCTTCTTCTTTTTTTAATTTTATTTTTGATAATTAAATACTGGTTATTGTATTTGATAAAGATTGCATATACAAATTCTATTGTCAAAACACGAAATGAAGATAGAACCACATTAAAACATAAAATATATTACTTTAATACCTTGGGTTGGGAATCCGTTGTATGATTTTTCTCTGCATATGAATGTCTTTCATATTTCTCAATAATTCTTTCCATGCTACAAGATGAAGAACAAATAATTTAGCAAACAACATATATTAAGGATTATCATACATACACAATGACACAAATTCAAACTAATAAAAACAATGAAAATTTGTTAGTCTTGCACAAACTCAAATACATGTATTTGCTACTTTTGGTTGAAAATGGAGCTTTTGGTGTTTTGTTTTGAAACTCATTGCATTGTGGTGATATTTATTTTGCTAAGTTGTTACAACTTGTGAAAAAGTTTGACTATGGAAAATTGTACGTTGTGATATAAGCATGTTGTTTTTCATTGTTCCAACCCATCAAAAAACTAAAGACCTTGATCATAGTTCTAGTCACATAAGATGGATGTCAATATAGCTATTTGCATAGTTATATAGTTGAATTATTTCTTACATAGAAAGATTTTAAAGGTGCATTATAAATTCAAACTAATAGAGAGAACTTCATAAATTTATAAACGTGAAAAGTAAAAAATTGCATTTAGCTAGTATAGAAAGGTGAAAAATGCAAAAAGGTAAATGTATTTCATTTAGATTATGCTTTGTCTACAGCAAATTATTTATTAAATAATACCCCACTATTATTTGATTAGTATCACAAATAAACACATTTTTATACTTCAAGCTTTAATATTGACATACATGATAAATATTATAATTTGAAATAATTTTATTAGTGCTCTCCATTATATCTAATTCGTAAATGCGTATATATCATATTCGTTGTTGATCAAGAAAAAGGTATGTAGCTTTCAAGGAAAAATAAAATTATACATGAGTTATGATATTTGTATAACTTGTCATACACAAGTTCTATGAATAAGAGAGGTTTTTTCCTTTTGTTCTTGCCAAACAATGATACCTAATTTTCTATAAATTCTCAAAATATGCAAAAGTTTTGGAAAATGGTTTAACATAATGGGAAATATTAAAGCAACTATACTTCACAAATGCATGAACGTGAAAGTAAAAAATTGTATTAACTTAATATACAAGAGGTGCAAAATTCAAAAAGATAAATGTATTTCATTTAGATTATGCTTTGTCTACAACAAATAGTTTATTAAATAATACCCAACTATTTTTCAATTAGAATTACAAAAAAAGTGTACCAACATATTTTTATACCTCAAACTTTAATACTTGACATATGTGATAAACATTATAATCTAAAAGGATTTTATTAGTGCTCTCCATTATATTTATTTTGTAAATGCGTATGTATCACATTTGTTGTTTATCAAGAAAAATGTATGTTGCTTTCAAGAAAAAAAATAAAATTATACATGAATTATGATATTTGTATAACTTGTCACATGCAAGTTCAATTAATAAGAGAGGTTTCTCCCTTTTACTCTTGCCAAACAACAATGCCCTTATTTTCTATAACTTCTCAAAAAAACGAGCAAAAGTTTTTGAAAATGGTTTGACGTAATGGGAAACATTAAAGAACCTATACTTCACAAATGCATAAATGTGAAAAGTAAAAAATCGTATTCAGCTAATATACAAGACCAAGTGCAAAATGCAAAATGCAAAATGGTAAATGTATAGATTATGCTATGTCTACAATAAATGATTTATTAAATAGTACCCAATTATTATTTGATTGGTATTACAAATAAAGTGTACCAACACATTTCTGTACCTCAAACTTTAATGCTGACATATGTGATAAATATTATAATTTAAAAAAATTTTGTTAGTGGTTTCCATTATATTTATTTTGTAAATGGTTATATATCATATTTGCTATTGATCAAGAAAAAATGTATGTACCTTTCAAGGAAAATGAAAATTATACATAAATCATGATATTTGTGCCACTTGTCACATGCAAGTTCTATTAACAAGTGAGGTTTTTCCCTTTTGTTCTTGCCAAACAACAATGCCCTTATTTTCTATAAATTCTCAAAATAATGAGCAAAAGTTTTTGAAAATGGTTTAACGTAATGGGAAATATTAAAATACCTATACTTCACAAATGCATAAACGTGAAAAGTTAAAAAAACGTATTAAGTTAATATATAGGAGGTGCAAAATGCAAAATGGTAAATGTATAGATTATGCTTTGTCTACAACAAAATCATTTATTAAGTAATACACAATTATTATTTGATTAGTATTACAAATAAAGTGTACCAACACACTTCTATACCTCAAACTTTAATACTGACATGTGATAAATATTATAATCTAAAAAGATTTTATTAGTGCTCTTCATTATATTTATCTTGTAAATGGATATATATCATATTTGCTATTGATCAAGAAAAAATGTATGTACCTTTCAAGGAAAATAATATTATACATAAATTATGATATTTGTGTAACTTTTCTCACGCAAGTTCTACTAATAAGAGATGTTTTTCCCTTTTGTTCTTGCCAAACAACAATACCCTTATTTTCTATAAGTTCTCAAAATAATGAGCAAAAGTTTTTGAAAATGGTTTAACGTAATGGGAAATATTAAAGCACCTATACTTCACAAATGCATAAATGTAAAAAGTTAAAAATCATATTAAGCTAATATGCAAGAGGTGCAAAATGCAAAAATGGTAAATGTATAGATTATGCCTTATCTACAACAAATCATTTATTAAATAATACCTAACTATTATTTGATTAGTAAAGTGTACCAACACATTTCTATACCTCAAACTTTAATACTGGTATGCGTGATCAATATTATGATCTAAAAGGATTTTATCTCCACTATATTTCATTTGTAAAAAGGTATATATCATATATGTTGTTGGTCAAGAAAAATGGTATGTAGCTTTCAAGAAAAAATAGAATTGTACATGAGTTCAACTTGTCATACACAAGTTCTATGAATAAGAGAGATTTTTCCCTTGTGTTCTTGCCAAACAATGATGCTCTTATTTTCTATAAATTCTCAAAATAATGAGCAAACATTTTTGAAAATGGTTTAACATAACGGGAGATATGAAAGCACCTATCCTGAACTAATTGGTAATAAAATGAGAGGTCACCTAAACTCATATATATGTGCTAACCTAGAATCATATTTCACGTATATGGAACAAAATTTAATATTCTTCATATGTGTGCAACCCATGCTCACACAAGTAGAGATGAGTGAGTTAGGTGTGATCATACAATAAGGTAGTTTTGTAGTATAAACAAAGAAGTCATATATTAGTAATGCATGACAAACTCTAACATGATGTCACAGTAGATGAACATAGTCATATAGAAAATGTTGTAAAGGGCTTTGTTTTTTTTTAATGATTTTGTGGATAAGTTTTATTTTTCACAAATAGGCTGAAATATGAACCATCAAATTTGATCAACCATTAACGAGTAATCCTAATGTGGGTGGATTTGGACCTGTTTTGATGAAGTGGATGGGTATTGAATTGATTCGAAGATTAGTTAATAGTAAATCTCTATGTAGCCTAGAAATGCTAATGTAGGAGCTTATGTTAGCCAAAAATCAAGTGAGAAAAAGAAAAAATGAAAGAACATTTATACAAACTAGCAATTTCAACTATTCGATGTATGTACTAAACATTTACTATATATAGTAAATAAAATGAAAATTTATTTTAGTATAATATTAGTTTTTTCAAAAAAATGATATTTATTTAAATTTTTATGCAAATAATAAAAAAGGTTATCACAAAATGATAATTATACATATAGAGTGTGTAGGTTGAATTATAGCATGAGGACTTAAAAAGCAATGTGAGGACATTTTAGATACACCACATAAAAACATACCAAAAAAAGAATTAGTTGTTTTATTAATAATATAGATAAGATAACTCACTAGAGAAACTGCCGCACCAACTTAAGAGAGTGGCCAATCAAATCAAATCACACCTCACATACCTAACACTTTATTTACATCTAGTGTGTGAGAATTGGACAAGAAAATAATATAATTGACCATGAAATCATTCATCAGTATAATGGATGATCACACAAATGAAAGCATGACTAGCATAGAAGCAATGCCTTTTTCCCATTTTGAACATATAATATATGAATGAAAATAACCCCATAAAAATGATATTTTATAGTGTAAATAAATACAAATACAATTAATTAAAATGATGGTAAAGCTAATCTTGGGTTCTTCTACAAATTGACCATTATAAATCCAGAATTTTCTTCACAATATTTAGCTCTACTTTCCAATGGCAACCAAATGGATATGTACTCGAAGGGATTATGACCAAATGGAAATGTACTTGAAGGGATTATGACCAAATGGATATGTACTTGAAGGGATTATGAAGTTATAAGTTGAAAACATTTACTATAACACATATTGAAATGTAGAAGGCATGCCCAAAGGCAGTATCAATATTTTCTTTACAACTTGTGATACAAAACAATTATTAAGGAAAACTTAGATATTTTGTAATTACCCTATGGAAGGAAAACATGTTTTATTTTTTAAATGGACAATTTATTTTTTGAAAATATCATTTTACATAAAGTAATGATATTACACCACTAATTTAAAAGGAAAAAATTTATAAAAATATAACCAAATTTACTTTTTCAATGCTTATCTAAAACTCCATGTCTATTTAAAATAAAAATAATAAAGGGTGCTGATTTCTGCACTCTATATTTTACCTCCAACACTCAATTTCTCCATATTGTTTAATTGAGAATGAATTAATTGCCCTAATTTATTTTAGGTGGTATTTTTCATTTTTGATAAGTAAAAGAATCTTTTTTCTCACTTCAATATTTTTTTACATACTATATTTTTAGCTCTTTTATCTGTCAACTCTTCTTCTTTGTAAATCTTGAAAAACTCTAAAAAACTAGGAGTATCAAGACATTTCAAGCTTCACAATATAGAAGATATTTCATGCTTTGTTGAATTATCATTGACCTTGATTGTATAACTTTTACTGCAATTATGTTTACTTTTGCATTTTTAATATTGAAAATATTTATTTTAATTTCATAATATTATTCTTTTATTTGATGGATATCTACAAAATAATGGTGGTTATATGTTTTCTTAATGAATTGATTATGGTTTTTTATTTTTTTTAACTATTATTGCAAAATCATTTACAATAGTTGGTTACATTTTTTGATATTTGTGGTTTGTGTTATGCCAAATTAATTTCAATCTTTGCCTTATATATTTGAAATTATTAAATATTGAATGTTTTTTGAGGACAAGAGATTGGTTTAGTATTTAGGGGGGGAAATTTTAAATTCTTAAAAAAAAGAATGATTATAGTTGCATTGACCATATGAACAATAAAATAGTAGTCAAAATTACACAGTAATCAAATAATCCTACTTCACTATCATTCAAATTTTTGTTATTTAATTTGAGTATTATATCCTTTTTGACATTTTTATGTAAAAAATAAATTTTTGTCCCTTTATGCTGTAAACTACAAATCGAATGAATCCTTTAACATTTTATTAGAAAACATTGTTTTTCATTATTTATAAGTTGAACCCCATGTTGTTTAAGGTTTTTTTTTTTTTTTAATCTTTTATGAATTATGAACTTGTTTTAACTAGAGAAAAAAGTATTCATCCATTAAAAGTAATTTTAGAAAAATAACCTAGAGAAATTGAAGAAAGTATTAGGTTAAGAAATGTAGTATAAAGTATTGAAGTGAGAAAATAATAATTTTATTTGTGAATGATTGAAAATTAATATAGATGACTAATAAATTAGAGTATTTGAGTCATTCGCAATTGAAGAATGTGGGACATGGAGTGTAGAGATCAACACCCATAATAAATTGGGATGGAAATTTTTTTGAGTGTAACATAATTATCTACAACAAAAACCTATCTCCATGATGATTTACCTGAAAAAAAGCTTCTTATATTTTGTTCCTTTATTTTGTCTTTGTCACATAAGTCATCAATCACTATATATGGTCTATGGGTACGATAATAATTTAGGGATGTTCAAAATCAAATCAAATTGAACAAAATTGATTAAACTAGTTGAAAAAATCAAAAACTTATAAAAAAATCAATTAAATTGTTTGTTTTTTTTGTTTAAAATTTGAAAAAGTTGAATGGTTTGATTTGATTTTTAGTTGGCAAAGCCAAAACCGAACCAATAGTATATTACCAAAATCCCTATTTTTGTATATTCTACCAAAAAAACCCCCATTCTTTTTACTTCTTTCCCTCCCACCCGAGCCCAATTTTTAACTTAATTGAATCCCCAACCAATAACTCTCCCGTTGTTCATCAACTTGATTCTATGCCCTCTTACTCTTATTTGCAAGTTAATATATATAAGAAATGTAATAGGTTTTGTTTCAAGTTAATTTTTAAAAAATCAAACCAAACAGAATCAATAAAATTCGGTTTGGATTGGCTTAATTCTCCATGTTAAACCAAACAAATGGTTGGTATTACATCACAACGAATTGATTTGGTTTGACTGAAATTTTTCCTAAAACTGAATTAAACCAAACCAAACCAAATCGTGAACACTTCTAATAATGACCAAGTGTAAAATAAAAACTCAATACCTTATTTATTTACGACTTGCTTGTTTATATTTTCAAACTCATTTTCACCTATTTTCACTATTTGGAATTGAATTATCAACGATTTATAACCATTTTCACTAAAACTTTAACTTATTTTCATATCAAAATATATTGTTCAATAATTTATATATCTTCTCCCAATAATTTATCCTATATATCTTCACTTTTTATTTTATTATTACTATTTCTCTTCACGTATAACTTACTAAATCCAATATAATTATTACTTTTTCAATAAATTATATAAATATAAATTTATTTTCAACTCATTTTTTCTAAGTAACTTTTCAACTTTTAAAAATACTAAAAATAAAAACATATCCAAACAAGCTCTTATCTATCTATTACTATTACTTTTTTGTACCAACATGCCATTATTCTCTGACCTGCTGTCAAGATGAACCAGTCACACATGAAAACAAATTTATGAAACGTATCAGAAGAATGAATCCTATGCAATGTTATTGAGAAGCCAGGATGACTAATGGGGTAGAACATTTAAGTGAAACCATAATTTTCATGGTTCACATGCACCAAAAATGGAGTGGATGCACCCTAGCAAAGCTTACATCCCAAAGGCAATTTTTATTTTCAACAATGTTTGAATTTAATTGAAAATCATCAATTTATACACATTCTTACTAAAAATACCAATTATTTTTATTTTTAATTTTTCATAAATCTACTATATCATCATATTATCACATTAGTCAAATTCAAAATTTTTCTAACATAAAATATCCACTATCATTTCAAAATAATTAAAATATACATATATCTTGGCGAAACACATCTTTTTAGGCATAGAAAAAATATAAGATACCTAAATTTTAAACCATATATCTACTATAATCATTATTTTCAAACAAAATATTCAAATACAATTTCATTTTATTTTTAAAAGTGTAACTAATTTATCAACTTTTAAAAATATTCAAAACAAAAAATGACAATGAAAATTAACATATCTCGGTTGTCCTAAAGAACTCAATTGTCTAACACAAGTAAAAAGATGCATATTACAAGATTGATGTAATAAAAAGATATGTATGACAATACTAATGTAATAATGCTGTTATAACTCTTAAAAACTAAAATATAGAAGGTCACTTTAGCCCATATAGTTCAACTGAAATATGCTGATTGAAAAGATGTGGAATCATCAGACAGATCAAGTCACTTCACGGATGTGTGTGTGACTGTGCGAGTGAGCATCTTAATGTAGGTACTTATAACTCTGACATATCTTTTTAAATGAAGAAAATGGCAAAATCATAAGCATCTAAACATAACTTTAGTTTGTGTTAATAAAAAGCTGTACATATGAAGAACAAGGGACCTGGCTAGCTAGGCTCCTGTTACCACACCAGGTAACCAGTACTAGGTGGTAATTCCGACATGATTCAGATAGGTTGCCCAAGTCCCAGACCCAAAACTTTGGGATTCATATAAGTAAACCTTAAGCTTAAATACCATAGTTTTTCCTAAATAATGGCTACCAGTACTCTATAGAGTGGCTGAAACTATCATCAACTGTTCTATCACAGAAGAGATTAGTGTTTCTGTGTATTAAATGCCTCAAATCATATGAGCATTAAATGGGATCAATAACCTGACTCTTGCCTGCCCAACTGTTCATACAAACACAGACAGATTTTATCAACTTGATATATAATATCATACAAGAATACTAAAGCAAAAAGGGTGCAAAAAGGAGATGGATACCTTGGAGGAAAATTGGAAAAAAAGAAAAGAAGAGAAAGAAATAAACTGAAATAAAGATATATGTGTACTAACAGCATAGAATCAAAGCTTAACAAAATCAGACAATGACACACACAAAAGGGATTTAACAAAAAAGAAATACATGAACCCCAAAAAGCAGCAAGTTTTCATGGGAAAAATGATCCTTGACTGATCCTCAACAAGAAATTAACAACATTTATATTCTTTTCTTGATCATAAATTATGACAAGATACACACGAAATTTATATTCTTGAAATGGGTTTTTCAAGAAACAAAATTCTAATTTAATTCTTGAAAATGGGCTCCGCAAAAATTAGAAAAAAAGTATACCTGGAATCAGTAGAGTACTCAAAGAGCTTCCCTTTGGTAGAAAACACAACCAAAGCAACCTCAGCATCACACAAAACTGAGATCTCATGAGCCTTTTTCAGCAATCCTGACCTCCTCTTGGAGAAGGTCACTTGTCTGCTAATCTTGTTTTCGATCCGCTTCAACTGAACTTTCCCTCTACCCATTTTTCCCCCTCTTCTTTTGTGCAATATTATCAAGATTAATAATTTATGTACCAGCTAGGACTGATAAAACCCTAAATTCTTTGTTCTCATTTATGTTCCTCCACACACTAACAACACTACTCACACGCGGAAGCAGCCAATGAAATGGAAGTACGGTCGCAATAATGTTAATCTTTGGTGGGCTTTTTTATCTTTTGATGATTTTTTTTTCCTACGACTTCATTCTTGTTCCTCAAAGCATAGGTTCCTGGCTTTCTTTCTGTTTTTGTGTGTGTGGATATATGAATATATTATTACATACATTATATATACACACAAACAAGGACGTATAATGGGGGGCTGGGGAGGTGGAGGACGGGGTGGGTTGCAGGGATTTTGGGTGGTGGCCCCCCGGGGAGTGGGTATGTTAGAAAAACTATATATGGCACAGGGGAGTGCGGGGGTTCCAGGGTAGGTGCGTTGTCGAGTGGTGATTGGTGCGGAGGTGGTCTAGCCGTAGTGTCTTGGCCTTGAGCCACAGGTGCAGAACAATTCGTACAACGTCATACGAACGAAGTGGGCCCTCCTTAATTATGATTTCAGCCCTTGATTCTCTAATAATTAAATATTTTATTTTTTATTTTTCATAATAAATAAATACTAAATGTATTTTTTTTAAAAAAAATACTTAATTATAAATTATACACACCGTATCTATTCGTAAATTAAATCAGAATAAAATACATATAAATTAAAATAAAGTATTTAAAATAAATGATGCAACTACTTCTTTTTCACATCCATCTGTATTGTATGTCAAGCCAAATTCTATTATATGATGTTTATTAAATTATATGTATAATTTTAAATAAAAATAAATAAATACTTCATGAACTTTTCAATAAGAGGTCTAGCTATTATGTGGTAATTGTAATCCTCTCTCTAGTTTCTTATGTACGGAGGATGTTTGATTAAATTTATGTTTCAATACAATCAGGTTCTGTTTGGTTGTGAATGGGAGAATGAATTTTAGGTAGTGAGGTTGGAAAATATGATAGTTGTTTGTAGTATTGTGGGAAAATGAATTAGGAGAAAATAATTTGTTTGTTTGTATTTTGAGAGAAATAAGATGTCATATCAATTATTTTTTTGTTAAGTTTATGTGATGAAATGAGTATTTTAAAATTATTTATATATGTGTATATATAAATTGTATGAATAGCAATATGTGTATATATTTGTAACGATAAAAGAATATGTGATGTCTTGGGAATGGTGTGGAGTTGGGAATATTAGGGATTTTTTGGGAAATTGTGTATTTTGGAGAGTGGGGTTGGGGAATATGATTATTTGTTTGTTTGTAAATTGGAAGTTGAAAAATAAATTGGGAAAATATAACCAAACAAAGCCTCACTTTATGGTAAAACTCATATATGCTCATGTTTTGTCTTGAATTATTTAAAATCAGTATTTTTTATATTCTTTATGTGTGTGCTAAAATTTTCATATTTTAAATAATAAAAAGGATTTAATTAATTTTTATATAATACTAATGTTGTTGACAATTTAAATATATTTATTCAAACTTTTATATAAATAATAATAAAAAGAGTATGATAAAACAATTACATGGGAATCTAAAGTGGGCGGATTAAAAATGATAGTTGTTATGTAAGTTGTACTTAAAATAATTAAAAGATAAAAATGATGACAATTTAAGTACGTCACTCGGAAATACGTTAAAAGAAAATTGATGTTTTATTATTTGTATAAATATTGCATTACACCTTATATATCTAATTTTAATAGATAAAGTAAATGTTATTATAAAAGAGCATTGCCATGTGATTACTTAGTCGTCATTTTAGTCGATTTAATTCATTTTATATAAAACTATGCACATTTCCTTATTGAGAAATACAATTCATTAATTTGAGGTTTAAATTTGATTGTGGATTAAGAAAACAATGATAATTGGGAGAATTTAATATTTTTATTTTGACTCATTTACTGAGTTTTGTTTTTTGTTTTTTAATTTACACACATACAAATTATGATTTATATGAATTTAAACCTCGAACATCATACATATAAATTGTGTGTCTTAGGCGGATAATGTCTTTATTTCCTAAAAATTACACCAATTTAGTGTACTATGTTTTCTTTTGGGGAAATTCCCTCTCAACTCGGCAACTTTGCCGAATGGGCCTTCTAATATTTGAAACAATAAAAGGTACACTTTGATATTGATAGTTGGGGAAGAGCCATTGCACAAAAAAGCATTGGTGATGGTGATAGATAGTATAGATATACACATTATTGCATCACTTACATGTAGTGTTAGAGAAACATGATAGCTACTTTTAGATGAGGGCTAAAAATGTCATTTTAATCTATCACATATATGCTTCCCACGTACATAATAGCCACCCAGTATAAAAAAATATATAATATAATAGTGCGATTTAAACTTCAAATCTTACAATTATTTAACTTTTGTGTCCATTCTGATCTTATAATTCTTTAGTCAATACGTTTTAATTACTTTAAACAATTCAATAGTTGAAATTTATAAATTTAAGAGCAACAAATTAAATACTTTGGTATTAATATATGAGAAAGATTCATTTCACACAAACATATTGGAGATAGTGATACATATAGTAGATATATTGCACAATTACATGTAGTGTAAGAAAAACATTGATGTTATTTTCAGACAGGGGTTAAAGATGTTCTCTTTTCCTATCCTAACGTATGCTTTACAAGTCGAATAATTGCTACTTGATATTATTGAATAAATAATGTAATAGTGCGATTTAAATTTTTGATTTCTTAATCCTTAAGCCTTAGCCTCTATTCTGATCTCATAATTCTTTAATATTTTCTTAGTTACTTTAAATCAGTCAAATAATCATAAATATATGCTGGCAAGATTTGAACTGGGATAGCGTTGAACTGGGACAGCGTGGCTTACACGTTTTTACCCCATTTTTTTAATCCAATCTTAGCTTTATCTGTATTGTATTGAGTCTTTTATTTAGGGCAGTATATTTAGTTCGATGAATACAATATTTTTTTTCTTTTTCTTATTCTCCAAAGTAAAATCTGACCGAGAGTTACACAATAAATCATTGAAAGATACTTTGTTTGAATTATTAAAAAAAAATGTAGTTTTTAAGAAAGAAATAGCAACAATTCAAGTTGGAAAAAACACTCTTGAGTGTATTTGAATCCAAGTATTCAAGTGTGATCCATCAAATTGTTCATAGAATTGCATGGTGGTCCATTCCTATCGTATGAAAAGATGCACAAATGGTGGTTCTTTGTCTTAGGTAAATGCGAATGAAATTAAATGTATGATTTTCGTACAACTTGAGCTGTTAAACCTAATTGTTTTCTTCCAAAGTGGTCCTATGATGCTTGAAGCAAGTGGTGTTTGGACATTATTAATCTATTTTATTTTATTTTGGTAATAAAATAACAAGAGAAAATTATTAGATTAATTAATCATGGGGACCATGTTATGCAGCTAGCCATAATAAACGTACTAGATTTATAGATTATATAGGTGGTACCAAAACTAATGGTCTGAAAATTCTTATATATTTATGTTTATCAAGCTTGCTTTAAGTTGGGGACCATAGTGAAATATATTGGGAAAACCAAAATATAGGGAAAAAAAACCTCAATCTGTGGGAGACGGGAAAGGTACGTAGTAACAACTTTTGATCATTTTGTTTCTGTTGTTATCAAATTATGCATATAGGCGACACGTATTATTTTATAAATGTACGTTTTCGAAGTTATTTTTTCAATAAGTACACATTTCAGGAATCACTGAACGTCCTATGCAAATATCACAAGATCCCACCTTATCTTACTACCTAAAAAATGAAGCTTTAGAAATTGAGGAAATGCGTGCATAAATTTCTTTATTTTTATAATGTGTTAGTACTTAGGTATGCAATTTGCAGATTCATCTCATTTTTATGTCCTAATTAAACAAATAGCCTTAGCTAACTAAAAAATAATTATTTTTTAAGATGAAAAATGGGGAAAATTATTAATTATAAGCCAAGTATATACCATGTAGTAAATAAATTAGAGTCATAAGAGGTTGATTTAATTATCTCATTGCAATTTAGATTTATATTTGCAATTTGATTTTTGATTAAGAAATGCAATTTTTTTATTTATAATTAAAAATAATTACCATCCATTCGCACTTCAAACCAGCATAAATATATGTTCAAACACACATTTTATACATGCACATGGACATGTATAACACGACAAATAGATAGTACTTGAGCTAGTAGTATCTAATAATTAGGTAAATGAATATTAGCGTAAGTAATTTAATGGTGAGAGAAATTTAATTAAAGGAAAAATCATTTTTTGAGCTCAACAATCGAGGTAGTACTTTCAATATGTTGAATTTTAATTCGAATTGAATCTAAATTTTAGAATCTTTAGTCAATTAAAGTATTTAATAAATTATATTTGATTATCAATATACATAACTTAGAATATTAGCTTAAGTAATTTAATGGTGAGAGAAATTTAATTCAAAGAAAAATCATTTTTTGAGCCCAACAATCGAGGTAGGACTTTCAATGTGTTGAATTTTAATTCGAATTGAATATAAATTTTAGAATCTTTAGTCAATTAAAGTATCTAATAAATTATATTTGATTATCAATATACATAATTTAGAATATTAGCTTAAGTAATTTAATGGTGAGAGAAATTTAATTAAAAGAAAAATCATTTTTTGAGCTCAACAATTGAGGTAGGATTTTCAATGTGTTGAATTTTAATTCGAATTGAATATAAATTTAGAATCTTTAGTCAATTAAAGTATCTAATAAATTATATTTGATTATCAATA
>JACGDI010004513.1:363249-394958 GCA_014898725.1 Jacaranda copaia
GCTTAAGTAATTTAATGGTGAGAGAAATTTAATTAAAAAAAATTATTTTTTGAGCCCAACAATCTAGGTAGGACTTTTAATGTGTTGAATTTTAATTCGAATTGAATTTAAATTTTAGAATCTTTAGTCAATTAAAGTATCTAATAAATCATATTTGATTATAAATATACATAATTTAGAATAAGTGGACTGAATATAGAAATAATCTATTCCATGAATTAAATATCTTAATATGAGTTTTAATAATATTTTTTATTAAATTAATAATCTTATACAATATTAATAAAGATTTTTAAATAGAATGCAAATGCATGTGTAATTACAATGAATAATACACTAATTTGTAATTTTTGTGGCATTTCCCAATAGAGTATTATATATATTTATATATATATATATATATTATTGAATATTTAGCATATTCTTTGACTCCCCTAATATTACTTTTTCCATGAGGCATTATATTTAATTGTTTACTTGCAAACTCATCAGGAAAAAGAAAAGGAACAAAAAAGGAAATCCCAAATTAATACCACACACTTTGCAAATTGTTTATGAGTGTAAAATGACCAAAATGCCCTTTGCAGAATCCTTGCAATTGATGGAAAATCTTCAAACTTGCATCAAATCTTGGAACATATTCTCACGATCACTATTATATTAGGAAAATTCAGGTGGGAACAATGTGAGACGAAAGCCTTTTACTCCAAGTTGCTTAAAATAAGTAAAGGTACATCTTTCCCTCACAACATTTCACCAACTCTTGTTGATTGGCTAAATTAGGCACCACCATAGTAATTGGATGGGTGGCCTAATTATAGAAACAACTTGTCTTTCTTTGTGCCAAGCTCTATGTCATCATTTGGATCTTTTATTTCACTTTCTGTTTCATCTTCTATTTTAATTTATTGAATTTATGTCAAGTGTATATGATTCTCAATCAATTATCTTTATAAGATAATATTTAATACATGTATTACATATTCATTAAATATAATAAGGGATGAAATAGAGATTGAATTCATTGTGGTGTTTGGAAACTAGAAGGACATTCAGGTCTTTATAAATTTGTTACTTGACATTTAACAAAGCAATTATCTTATAAGCATGCATGGGGAAAAACTCGTCTTTATGAAAAAAATGCAGTAATGAGTATAGTTGTAATCAAACCTAGTCGAATTGAGTCGTGTTTGAAGAAAAAAGTAAATTTGGAACTCAAATATGTTCAATTAAGTTACAATTTTTAAGTGAATCTTGAACAACTACAAGCTCGAAAAACTTGAGCAAAATAATAGTAATATAATATATTTATTAATGAAATAAAAGATAATACCAAAGTGTATATCGGCTCGAGCTCGGCTTGTTTGCAGCGTTGAGAGAAAAGGAACAACTTGTAATTATTTTAAAACTTTTAATTCATTTAATGTCGAATAAGACTTGATATCATCAAATGTAATTTTATTTTTGCAACATTTTATATGCCCTTCTCCTAAATACTTAGGAATGGGCTCCTTGGTGTCTATTCAAGCCCAATTCTCTTAATACACAAACACTTGGGCCTAAGCTCAAGGCATGCAATTTTGTAATTAGGGCCAAGCCCACAAGATGGGTTTTCAATCCACATAGGTTTTTATTGAACCGGTTTACTACAAAAATAGGCCCAAACAAATTGGGCCTGTAGGTGATCCGCACTTGACTTTCTCAATTCTAGGGTTTTCAACTCATCAGATAATCAAATCAATGGTATTCGGATTTAAGATTAAATATTAGTCATTAGATTTATAAAATTTTGTGTTAGTTAATAATATATCCAAATCTAATTAATACCCAAAATTTGATAAAATATTTCAATCCAACTTGATACTGTTTTTTTTTTCTTTTTTTATTTGAATTGTATGAAAAATATTTACCGAGTAACTCAACTCTAATGTGTCTGCCATTTTATTGGATAGCAAATCATAAATTGTAATCTGTGCAATTTATAAAATACCATGGCCTTTAATAGCTAATTTGGTATTTTTTTTAAAGAGTTCAAAATTCTAACACTATTTAAAAAATTAATAATAAGTTATTTATTATTATTATTATTATTATTATTATTATAGAAAATCATACATGTTACATTATTTGTGTATCTATCCATGGAATAAATCCTATTTGAAATGAATGGGGTGAAAATAACAAACGTCGACTAGCTACCATAACTAAGATTGCAATCGAGCCAAGTCAAGTCGAATTTGGGCAAAATTTTTGAACATGAGTTGAACGAGTTTAATATTATAAGCTCGAGTTTGGCTTTGCTCGATAAAGTTTGAATTGACAAATTAATTGTAAATAATTGCTGAATTCAAAATTAAAAAAATATAATATATACATTTATTAATAAAATAAAAAATAAATATTAATTATATACTAACTCATAACTTCAAGTCTATATAACCTGTATATAAACAATTCAAGAGATATTCAAATTAAGCCTCGAGCTCAATTCAACTCGACTCCCAAAACTTATGGGTCGATATGGTTTGTTTGCATCCTTAACCATATCACCAACTAAGTTTATTAAGTGACAATAAGCTAATTAGTTAGTAGAAAAAAACCCCAACCAAGATATAAAAGATTAGGCTAACTATAATTTTTTTTCTTTAATTATTTTACTTTATTATAATATTTTTATTTGTATTTTAAAAATTCAAATACAAACATTTAAATTGCTAAAAAATTATAAAAATTACGTTTATTTATTTGATACAATAAAAATTTGAGTACAAGCACAAAATGTGCTAAACTTACCAATATATCATAATGAGTATAACACAATAGTATTATCCAAGAATTGCACTGGCTCAAACTCAAATTTGAAATCTAAAAGGTGCCATAAGAAATATTAAACATTTTTTTAAAAATAAAATTATAATTAATTTTCCAACTATTCATACCAAATTCAAACTCGCCATTCTCCCAAAAACATTAACAAATTGAAAACAAACAAGTTTTAAGTAACCCAGGAAAATAAAAAGCTCAAGCTTGGGGTAACTTGGAGCACTCGGGGCAGGGAAAATGCCCTCTTGCTCGACAATTGCCGCAAGAGTAAGAAGAAGAAGAAGAAGACGCCGACGTCGTTTTTGCACGAAAAGCCCGAGTCCCATCAACAACGGGGATAAAATCGAAGGGCCCTCCTTCTCTGATCAACCCAGAGCCCTTGCATCTGGGGCATGCTATCAGCTTCAGGTCTCCGCATCTCTTGCACATCCCCAAAGACCTGTTTGTTTTTTGGACAGAGTGAGAAAGATTTACATAATTACAACGTTATTATTATGAAATCAGACAATCAAATTATGTCCGAGCAGAAAAAAGAGAAGAGCCCAGAAGAAAGAAATTGAGAAAGCTGGGGTGTGTGGGTTTGCCTGCGCTGGGAAGAAGCAATGAAGGAATCGATTTTGGGGGCAGAAATGGTGGCGGAAAGAAGTAGAGTTCCCACTGCATAGCCTGCTATTTCACTGGCTGTTATGTGTTCAAACATTTTTCCGATAGTTTGTGTTTGATGTTTTCTTCAAATGGGGTGAGGCTTCTCTTTATCAATACCTTATCCGTTTGGAGGTTCATAAAATTACTAGGAACATATATTTAGTTTTCTTCTACCAGAAGCATTGGCCTATTAGCTCAGTTGGTTAGAGCGTCGTGCTAATAACGCGAAGGTCGCAGGTTCGAAACCTGCATGGGCCAACTTTTGATACAATTTACCATTTTCCTGCTGAACTTTTATTTCCTTATTTGTTTCTTTTAATAATATAGACAACGGGTTAAGAATCCTCTTTATATGGGCACACTAAAATTTATTTATATTTTGGGCAATTGGACATTTTTTTTTGTGGTGAAAATAAAATTAATTAATTTTATTATTATTAGAATAATAGTAGAATATAGTGTATATATATATATATATTAGAGAATGTGTATTTTGAAGAAAAAATAAGAATATATTTGGTTATGTTTCCCCAAAATAATGTTATTATGGGGAAACATAACCAAACACTCCCTATATTTTTTCCTATTTTTCCAACAATTTTCATTTCCTTATTTCTTTTTCTAGCAACATAGACAATATTTTAAGGATTCTTTTAGTTATTGAGTCATTTTAAAATTGGTGGTCTAATTCTAATTTTTCTATTTTCCCACTGAAACTTCCCTTTTCTTCTTTTTCTTTTTTCTTTTTTCTTTTTTTCTCTTCTTTTCTAACAATAGAGATGATACATTAAAAAACCTCTTAACTCTTTCATGCTTATGTACCAATAATTATTGAGTTACAATACTAATTAAAATATGTGGCCCATCTTATATTTCATCTCCTATTTCAATTTGATATATATACCATATATATAATTTTTAATCAATTATTTTTGCAAGAAAATATTTAATATATTTACCATGTATTCATATAATAAAATAAAAGATAAAATATAAATTAAAATAAAGGATCTAAACTGCTTAATTATTGGACCATTTTATATTATGGGTTTAGTTCTATTTTTTTCCATATCTCTGTTGATCTTTGCATTTTTCTTTTACACTATGTTTGATTTAAGGATTTTGATAAGGAAATAAAAGTATTAGAGAAAAGTAAAAGAAAATTAAAAAAATATAAAATCTTAAATTTGTTTAGTTGTTAAAGAAAATAATGAAAAAAAAAAATGCGTAAAAAAGGGATGATGAATGTATTGGAAGATAAAAAAAAGAGTTTAAACAGGCTTTTTCCTTATTTTCCTCACCATTTTACGAGGAAAATTCATTTTCCTTTAGATACACTATGTTTTTCCCCAAAGTTTTCTTTCTAAGCATTTTCCTGATTAACAAAATAATTAAAAATATTTTCCTTAATATTTTCTTTTTTTTTCCTCGTCAAAATCTATGAACCAAACATAGTGTTAATGACAGAGACAACATATTAAGAATTCTCTTAATTATTTCGCACTACTTAACCAATAATCAAACAGTTCCAACATTCAGGAAATCAAAAACTAAACTACACTCAATAATGATATTAATTCTCTCAAACTTTCCTTAGAACACATAAGCATCTCCTTCCCAAGAAGAGTTACCAACATTGGCTAATTGGCTTCCATTTTCGACTCCCATTGGATCACCCAAATCCCATAGCCCACCCCACAAACACCAGTCCACTGGGATGAAATCAGACAGCCAGAAATCTTCACAAAACAGAGGCAACATCTGATGATCATTCTCAATGATTTCTGTCTCTTTCTTGCAGTTTCCTTCATCAGTACTTTTTGTGGCTTGAAGTGATTCACTAACATTACTGTAATGATCACTTTCTTCTTCTTGCTGTTTTTGTCTGAGGCTTTTCCTCTTTTCTTGCTTATGATTCCCACAGGGCTTTCTCTTCTTGAATTGAGTTCTCCAGTAGTTTTTGATCTCATTGTCTGTCCTTCCAGGCAGGTATCTTGCTATGGTGGACCATCTTACCAATCAGACAGCATAAGTAATTAACAGACAAATTCTAAAGAAATAATGTCAATCTTTCAAAAGAATGAGATGGGCAGTTGTGGATTTTACTTGTTTCCCCAAATGGCATGAAGTTCCATGATGATCCCTTCCTCCTGAGCTGTTAAGTGACCCTTTTTCAGGCCTGGCCTCAAGTAATTCACCCACCTCAGCCTGCAGCTCTTCCCACTCCTCTTCAAACCTAATCACCAAAACAAATTAATTTCAAAACATATATTGCACCACATTTTCCAAAATTTGCCATTACTTAGTTTCTATATGGGACATCAGGGAATATTGTTCTTAGCAAAAAAGGCGTATAAGAAGGTGATCAAAGGTGAACGAAGGAAGTATTGGTTTATAATTCTTTCACCCTTAGCATGTTACTTATATAGCATACCTGTACATTCAGACACAGAGCTCCATCTCCCCTCACCATTCTGGCTCACACACTCAACAAGCAGCTTATCTTCTTCAGGAGTCCAAGGCCCTTTCCTCCATGCTTGCTCAGAAACTCCCCAGCTCCCCATTTCCAATACTCAAGAAAAAAAAACCTAACTCTTCTCAAACTTTAACGTTGTCTCCAGTTTTTCTGACAGAAAACCAGCCCATAATCTTCCGTTATATATACATAACCCAATGTTAATTCATTACCAAATAAGCTGATCTCATTATTCACTAAATCTTAGTTTAATTGTTCTTTATTACTTAATCAGTACTTGTTCATCAGATAATCTGCCAAGTGTATTGATACCAAATCTTGGGCTTTGTACGGTGTTTCGTCGGGGGACAATTATTGGTAATGTTTGGATATGTTGTTTTTGTGTGATATTATTATGTATTTGTTATATGTTTTGAAATAATGAATTATTAAATAATCGAAAGTTGTGTTTTGATATACTTATTTATGTTTTGGGAATAGATTTTTTTTTTTTTTACTATAACAATCATATCAATATTTTTTTATTGAATTTTTTAAGGTGAAAATAGAATTGAGTATTTTTTTTTAAAGTTAAAATAATAATAAAATATATATTATATATAATATATATATTAAAAAATATGTATTTTGAAAGGAAAATGATGATATATTTAATTATATTTTTTTAAAACAATTTTATTTTGAAAAAATATATCCACATGTTCCATTATTCTTCGATTTTCTACAGAGTTCCGTAAGTAGAACTTGTTTGAATGCTTTTTATGGTGATAAGACGGATTAAGAAGCAATTAATTAGGCATCAATAATTAATGATGGTCATTAAGTTATGAGCTTTAATTAGTGTGTCGTTGGCGTGTTTCTTGGGAGAAGGGCTTATCGCCCAATTGGCACCCGACAAAAGTTGGTTCGCCTCAAGATATTTTCGCATCTAATTGTACGGATAAGTATTATATTATTGGAATGTTTGTTATGTTTCCATTATTTACGTGACACGTTGCTCATCAATTAATATAAGTTCAAGTTTGAGATTCAAAATCAAAGTTTTTTTTATTTTTTTTTATTTTCATTGAATGTCACAAAAAATTAAATTATAAATTATAATCAATACATAGTTAATGCTAATAATTTATAACTTTATTTATGAAATATATATAATCGAATTTGAAGGAGTTACTCTCGCCATAACTAATTTTTACTTGATAATTATTCTTTGTTTATATACTAATTTTTCTATTGGTATTACATAGTTAATTTATTGTATGACCCACAATGAACATTGCTACAAATTTGTAGCTAATAACTATTGTTGATTGGTATTTTAAGATGTTACATCTACTATTGAAAATTAATTTATAGCTATAATTTGTAATCATAATTATCAAATTATATATACATCTATTTATATTTTGTAACGAGTACCTAATATTTTAATAGTAAAAATAAAATAGTGGTGAAAAGAAGGCTTAGAATGTGGGTTTTTTTTTTTAATTACAATTGAAGTTTCATCTTTAATATATGAAATATATTTTAAATAAAAAGCTAAAAACTATTTAATAACTTTTGGGGAAGAAATCTCTTAATTTTGGATTTTAGAATTTTAAAATATACCATGATATATATATATATATAGTTGACTAATCGTATAGTAGTTGTGGTCAATTTTTTGAAATTATATAATTATTTTGTGCTTGCATTTTTCACTTATTTTTTATATAATGAAATTTTGTCCCTCGCCTATGAACGTAGTCCAATTTTGATTGAATCGTATGAATTTTTGGATTTTAACCCCCCAAAAGGAACACAATAAATATTTTTTGTTATTACAATGACGTAATTTTATATTTTACTTTTACCACTTTCATATTTTCCTTCTCAATTTCTCTTAGTAAGTTTCTTCAAACTTACATAGAATTTTTTTTCTTAATTTTTTTAGAAAAAAATTAGTGAAAATGATGGAATGTCTTCTTCAAGCATTAAGAACCTTCTAGATACCAAATAATGGGTGTAAGAATAAAATAAGTACTTTGAAAAGACGATGAGATTAATGAGTCATGTCGTGGACGCGTGGCAGAATTGAGTGGCAATTTTGGAATGTTAGGACAACTAATTATTGGCTAAATATGATTAATTAATGAACATAATCCTATTTATATATGGTGAGGTGTAGCATAATTGTAATTAAATATGTAGAAAGTTTTCCGACATAAAGGAGTTCAAGATTTTGCAAATACTTAGATCCTATGATGGTTGCGAAAGATGCTTTGAGTTCGTAGTCATAAATGGATCAATGTCCCAAAAAAGTTGCCTTTCCTCTATGTTATCATTACATTCTTAGTTAGATATACTAACATAGCCAATGTATTTTATTAGGGACATAGGCCAAAAAGTTTCTAGAGTAATCTTGCCTGGAAAAGTCTAGAACTTCATGGATTGATGGTTAGAATTTGAGCTAGTTTAGAAGATATTTCATGTCTTACTATTATTAAGATATTTCTTGTTTTCATAATGATGTTGTCCAAACTTGAATTTTTCGAAAATTGATCGAGTAGGATTTGATGTTGTGGGTTTTAACTTCAAGAACAATTTTATACTGAGAAAGTGTCTATATAATTAAAATGTTATTGAGTATCTCTTTTTTGTCATAAATGCTGATATTTATAATGCTTGAGTTTTTTATGGAATGAGCCCATCGTGTTCAATAACCCATTTTAACATTGTACACTTATTTTCATGAGTAACACATGAGAATAAAAATTTGATATTATATGTGTTGGCAGGATATTATCTCGTAAAAATATTTTTTCTATGTTTGAAATGTATTTGATTATTACTAGGAATTATACTTAAATCATAGAGAGAGAAGAAAAGAAAATTGTACAAGCACTTTCGTTTTTTCTATGCTTAATGTCCTATCAACATCTGTACAAAAATAATCAATATACGCATATATATATATATAATCAAATATATTTTACTAATTGAGTTTTTACTTGAATAAAAACTTAAATTATGATCGTGATCGATGAAGTTTGATCCATAAATTTTCTATTTAATGATTTAATTGAAACATAATTAAAGAGTCATTGGTTCAAGGAATCACTTTACTCATCAAAATGGAAACATAAGTATACATTACTAATCGGGTTTTCTATTTGAATTTGGATCCAACCGTATCTGGATCAGGTCATATACACTTGATTTCAATAAGGCCCAACACCTGATGGCCCAAAAGTTATTACAGAATTGGGCTTCGATGGGGCCCATATGGACCGTATCAAAATATAGGCCTTGGGCTTCATTCCTCTATTAAATAGAGGGGAATGACCTAGTTTGGAAACTTACCAGCGATCTAATCAACAAACCTAGCGTTTCCCCTGATATCCAATCAAATCAGCAGCGGTGGCGGCGGCGGCAATGGCGGAAGGAAAGGCGAAAAGGGAGAGAAGAGTTGTCGGAAGCGCTCGGATTGGGAGTGATGGGAAAGGCTTCCTTCGATCTCGGAATATTCCTTTCCTATTCCTCCCATACCGAAGGTTTCCGATCTGTCCTCCCTTTTCCTCCCCGCTCTATTTTTATGCGTTCGGAGGTCTAGCTCTTCTTGATTTCTTTCCGATCTGCTCGATCGTACGGTTGTAGGTATAGATCTATACTTGTTTACTCCACAAGTTTGTTTTTCCCCTGTCCTCTCTCTTTTTGTTCAATAAAACCAGATTTATAGCTTTTACGTGTTTTTTTCTTGGGGACTTTCAGGTAACGTTTAATATAAGCTCCAGAAATGGTTATTCCCCCTAAAAATTTATCCATTCATAAGGCAGAATTATGAAAGATATTCAAACTTTAATTTTTTATTTTCAATCTTGCGATGCGGAATCTAAAGAAAAATATGATCTTGAATTCGAAGATATATATTAGGCTAAATGAAAATTTGAGCTCAACTAGATGACTCGAATAAAACTGTGAGCTTGTATTCCAAATTTTCAATTCAATGTGAATTATAACACATAATTGTTAATTATTTTTTAATCTTGTGCTTGGAATTAGTGACGGAATACGATATATGCATATTGGTAATAAATATATATATTATTAAAAATTATATATAGGTTCCTAAGATTTGAAGCTAAATATAAGTTGCATGAGATCGATTTGAAGTAAAAATCTAGTTTCATTGAATTTGATTTGAACTCAAAATCAAGCCTCTTGTGCTTGTTCTATTTGTTTACATCCTTAACTTTCCTCATTATTTGCAGCCAAAATGTTCATTAGAATTCAACCTGCTAAAATTTTCAGATTTTTAATGTAGAAAATCGGAAGTTGAAATGAACATGATTTGATCGGTTAAATTTGACTTAAATTGATTCCTCCATTTCGATTTCAATTGAAATCGAGCAAATAATATATATCAATTTTTTGTTACAATTAGCTTACAAAATTTTGGAAAATTTACACAAGTATTGCTATTAAAGATACAATAACATAATACGAACATGGATTAATAGTTCAAATTATTTAAAATTAGTTCCAAACTACTTTGAACGAAAATGATTTTCAAATTATTTAAGCTTCAAATATTAAATTGCATTTAGATGATGTCTTTTTTTAGCAAGCATGCAAATGACAGAGAGAATTTTTATAATAAGTTTATAGCATTTAATTATCAAATTAAGAATGTTATTTCTACACGCTACAACAAGTCCATCGAATTCAATTATTAAATTAAAAAAAAAATACAAACTTAACAATTAAAGGTATATATAAGTTGTACCAAAAAATTCATTCAAATTCAAATATAAAACCTCTCATATAATATAAAAGGCTTAAAATGTTAATGAACTATAAGCTATTGTGATGATGGCTAAGTTGTTCCAACTCAAGCTAATTTAAAACTATTAAGTAGGTTGTAAACGGATATTAAACGGATCTTCCAACTCAAGCTAATTTAAAACTATTAAGTAGGTTGTAAACGGATATTAAACGGATCGAATAAATTGTATTCGTATTCGTATTCGTATCTATTTACGTTTTACAATATTCGTATTTATATTTGTATCCGACGGATATTTTTTATTAACATCCAAATTCATGTCTGATTATAATTATTTTAAATATCCGTTTATAAGTATCCGAATATCCGTTTATGAATATCCGAATATCCGAATTCATTAATTTATAATAAAATGCATATTTTTTCTAATAAATTTTATTTAAAAAATTATCAAATAAATAATATAAAAAATCTAGAAAAAACAACAAACAATAAAATTAGCATACTTCAAAAATCAAAGATAATTTTTATTTTATTGTAGTAACTAATTTTTTAATTTTAAAATTTAATTATTCATTAATTTGTTATATATTGATTAATTTTATCATTTATATATTGATTTTTCAATTTTTTTAATTTAATACTATTCAATTATCATCATTATTGTCTAATTTTTTAATTAAATTACGAATAATCGAAATATATAAATGGGTATGTATTCGAAGCAGATATTAAACGGATCGAATAGGTATTTACCATATTCATATCAAGTTACAGTCGGATGTCTACTTATCGAATACGGATAATATCCGCTTTAAATAAATAAGGATAATAGCCCAATAAACAGAATGCGAACAGTAAACTAATTTTCAAATATCCATTTACAGCCCTAATGTTAAGTGATAAGTATTTATGGTTTCATTCAAATTAAAATTGTCCAAATAATTTGAATTTTGAAGGGTTTCAAGTTCAAAAATAAAAGATATAATGAAATAGAAGAAATAATCTTATGAATTATTCATCATAAATTACAAAAATGAATAAATAATGTACAGACAAATGTTATTTTTTTTAATTTATATACATGCAAGGTGGATATTTTTTAAATTGTATTTTCAACTTCATATTTTATATGTAAAAATTATATTACTAAATAAAATTCTACTTCACAAATAATTATAATAAGTAACTTGTTATTATTTATATTTCAAAAAAAGTATCAATATTATAAATTCAATCTACGCAAACATTCGAGACCATAACTAGAAACAAAATTTAAATAAAAAAATATCAAAACTTAAAATTTAATTAAGAAAAATACATTCTAATCATCATTGCATAATAAAATTAGATAATAAAAAATCAATTGAGCATGATCAATTGATTTGAGGTTAGTACTTTTTATTTTTTTAATAATTTTCAATTTGATTTTGATTAGCCAATCTTTAAAAGGTGAATCGAAAAGAAAATCAAAGATTTATTAGTGTGATAATCCAAAAATTAAGCCGTATGGACTTTAGCTCAATTTTATTTTATTTTTTACTTTTGAAAATAATTCAATCAATTCATTAGTTCTTTTTTATTTTCTTATATGTTTTCATTATAAAAGAACTTTGAATAAAAAAAATTTCTTGCCCCAAAATAATATGGATTGATAGAAAAACTTTAAATTATTAGGATATTAGTGATGATGGTATAAACTATTCAGAGGTAAATTAGGTTGATATCCAATCTAATCGACCAGGTAGGAAGTTGAGAAAGATGCTTGGTGAAGTGATTGGATCGAATTTTGTAACCAATAATACATGTCAAGCTTTCTGAGGGACTCTCAGTTAAAATACTCTAGCACTGAAATAAATATTTAATCAATTAGAAGATAAAATAGCAAAGAAGGCTTTGAGTGACAATAGGTATACTTTACTAAAGGGTAGTAATAGAGTATTTATAACCTTTCTAGTGGGGGTGATATATATCCATGATGTCCTCATGCATACAGAAAGGGTTTTTGTCTTTGTTTGATAGCCTTTAAGTCTTCTTCAATTTGTATACTGTTTCAGGTGGTGTTTCCTTCACCTCCATAGGACATGGTAGTACATAGGAGGCGCACATTACTTTGGTACGACAAAAAAGTTGGTACTTATAGTGGCACATACTATTAATAAGGAGTATGCCATTTGTTAGAGCATTTAATGCGGTAAAGAAGTTGTGGCGCCTGCTCGACCTCCCAGGTCAAGGTGAATACTTGCTTGTAAGTCACTTGCGTGTACTTTGGTCGACAAGGTGGTTTTTAGTTGAATTCAAGTATCTCCCCGATTGAATGTTGAGCAAATATCCTCGATTTAGTTGACCATACTTTGGTTAACTAGGCAAGGTACTCATACTCAACCGATGGAAAGGCCTAGTGATGGTCGTTCAACAATGAGTTGGGCTAATAGATAAATGGGATGTTTTACATCATATCTTTTGTCTGATTGAGTATTATTGCTATCTCATATTAATTAAATACAATCAAATATAAAGTCACAAAGACATCATATTTTAGGAACCCAAATTATGTAATTAAATAAATCTTTCTCCATTTTTGGGTTTTTCATTTACCCAAGCAACGTGCATTTAACTACCAAAGTGGAGCAAAATCCCAGCAATGCAGATAAAGCAAATTCAAACATTAAAGTTGCGTTTGGTTGCAAACTTGCAATGATGAGATTGGGTACGATAAGATTAAGATGGATATGTAAGCAATATAATATGTGAATACTATCTAATATTTTATTTGGTTGTTAGATTTAATAGTATGGATATCCCAACAAAATTTACTTTTGTTATTTGGTTGGCAAGATTGATAATAAACGATATATTCAAACTTACTAAACTAACCTTATGCTCTATTGTAATGACTAAAATGTCCATTTATAATAGCAATTTTGCCACACTTGATATATTTGCTAAAATTTTATAGTAGAAAATAAATAAATTATTTATTTATTTTTTATATATTACAAAAATTTTCAATATTCTAAATATATTCATTTAAATTTTTAGATTAGTAAAAGAAAAAAATAAATATTTGAAGTGAAAAATATTAGAGAAGAGAAAAGAAGTTCAAAAATAATAATGACGAAAATTCACTCAAAAACATACCCAAATATAGTAGGTGTTTTATATATAGTATCGATATTTTTATCATTTGGTGCTTAATCACTTCATTATACCAACTTCATGTTAACAATACATTTTTAAGTTGAATGTTTTAAAATTCCAAATGTACAAACATATGAAATAGATGACATACGTTTATTAGATAACTTTATATTTTTTTAAATAATTAATTGAAATTATTTGAAAATTATATACCACATGCAAAAAAAATAGCAAAAACTATATAATTAATAATTAAATAATAAAGTAAAACTTGCACACTAATTAATACAATTTATAATCGAGGGACAAATATATCTTTTTTTTATATTTTTGTAGTTGAAAATATTGGTCTCGATATTGCATCTCCTTCCTAAGTGGGATTCACAATCCCTTATATTGTTGGATTAAAAATTAGACTATAAAATTAAAAATGACTCAATATTTTTAATCAAATAAAAATTTAAATTGAATAAATATTATATCCAACTCAATCATAATAATGAAACGAAACTTAAAATAAAAAAACCTTTTCCATTTCCCAGTCAGGCCAAGTTTGAACTTTGCCTTTCAAGCTCACCGCCGAATCCTAGCACCACCAAATCCTCGTACAACACACACTATCCACTGGCAAGGGTTTTTGGCACTTCCCCAATTTTACGCACATGTAGTGTGGCACTACTATTTAAGCTTTTTTTCTCGTTAATGCTTTCCTTCCTTTTTGTAGCTCTAACAGGAAGCAGGGCCCTTCTCAAGCTCCCCCTTTTTCTCCTCTCCGCCGCTACAGTCACCATCTCTGCCGCCGGGAAGAATCCAACAGGCTGTTATCTGTTGAAGAGATGGGCTGCTCTGATAAAAGAATTGGGGATGAAGAGAAGGACCAGAAGGAGGACCCTCTAGCAGAACCATTTGATCTTACTGATTTCACCGTGATCAGAGAAGGGGGAGGCTGAGATTTTAATGCACGCCAAAAATGAAGTTTTTTATAACAAAACCCAGGTCGGTAAAAATATTTTCTTTTTGATTCACATTTCATTGTTTGTTTTTTTGAATAAAGAATGTAATTTTTCTGGTTTTTGCATTTTTAGGTAATTGATAAGCTGGATGTTTATTGCGTTGAATTTCATGGGTCTTGTTGCCTATTCTAATTATTTGATGACTTAAGTAATGCTTTGTGATTGTCTAAATAAAAATTTTCTTGTTCTTTTTCAATGAAATTCCAAGAAGTTTTAGCCCCAGGTCTTTTGAGTGACAATCTAAGCTTTTGAAAATTTGAGGATTCTGTCAACCCACAGTAACTTCAAGGTTGATCTAAGCTGGCACTACCACAGTTTCCGTTTTGAGTTATGCTTAGGAGGAATATAAGCTGTGGAAATGTATTTATGGCAGGTTAATAACAGAGACATGTCTATTGCTGTTTTGAGGACGTTTGTAGCGAAGTGCGAACAAGAGCATGAAACAATGCTGTCCAGAAGAGCAAAAAGTGAACTCAAGGGTGCAGAGGAACCTGCTGTTGAGCAAGATGCTGTTACGGATTCAGCAATGCATAATCAAAAATCTGAGGGGGCATGTGAAGTTTCTCGAGAGATATCCCAAGATGAACCCTGCAGCACCTTGGAAGATCCAGCTGTCAAGCAAGAAGGAAAAGGCCATGGAGAATTGAGGCCACCCCGAGTTCCGGAGGTATTCATTTCGTTAGTATTGCTTTTTCCTCAGTAAATAACTATGCAACTGATCATCATCTTTTCATTTCTCAGTGTCTTAGAAAAGTCTTCACGTGTGGGTTGATAGGCACTGTTGGCTTCTGGACTCAGAGCTTTAAGATATGCGAGGGAAGTAGATGGGATCGGTCAAGTTGTGGCCCTGGACAATGATAAAGGTAATTTCATCTTTTAATGATTCAACGTAATGCTAGAAGGCATTTTGTCTCTTGTAACCCTCTCAGATTTGCAAAATAATATGAATTTTCCATATGAGTGGTCTTCTTTCCATGTGCTTGTACATAATATGTGTGCTTAGAGGGATACTTGAGAGTTCAAAATTTCCTTTTATTGCCTGTAAACATGAAGCATAAGTGAGAAATGCTAATATGCGTCCCCGCCCACCCCACCAACACCTTGCAGCATCTGTGAAAGCTTGCAGGAGAAACATTAAATTTAATGGTTCATTGGCATGTTCAAAGGTGGAGTCTCACCTTACTGACGCTAGAGTTTACATGCTTAGCCATCCAAAGGAATTTGATGTGGTATGCTTTTCTTTTATACTATCATGTGCAAAAGTTCCTTATGGTGAAGTATCACTGTTGTTTTGATCTAGAAATGGAAACTTGCGGCCAAAATTTTAATATTCTTTAGACCAAGAAGGAACCTTATCAATCTGTAAAGTTGATAGTATAGAACTTCGGAGAACCAAGTGCTAAGCATAGTTAACACATGCCAGTGTTTATCCCACAATAGCCGCATAGTTTTATTCTTTACTTTATGCTAGTCACTCCATGCTTGGCAGTTGTTGCTAATACAAGTTTTGGTATATCTCGTCCTTCAAATTATGGCATTTCTTTCTTTTCATGTTTACCTCATGGATTATTTTGATCTGTGCTTATCTCCCTGCATTATTATTACAGGTCGATCTTGACCCTTATGGTTCACCAGCTGTTTTCCTGGACTCTGCTGTTCAATCAGTTGTTGATGGAGGCATATTGATGTGCACAGCAACTGATATGGCAGTGCTCTGTGGAGGCAATGGTGAGGTCTGCTTTTCCAAGTAAGATTTTACTTTAACAATTCATCCTGCGGAGAAATGTTTTCTTTTAATAAGTCAACTCGGTTATGTCTACAACCACAAAAAATAGCTCCAACTAAATGATCCATTTGTTGACACCAGATATGGCTCTTATCCCTTGAGAGGAAAATATTTCCATGAGATGGCTTTGAGAATCCTTCTTGCATGTATTGAGGTATGCCATCTTTATGACGAAGTTCTTGCCTTGCAATTTAATATTGGGTCCTCTAGCTACTGTTGCATGGAAAAAGATGAAAGATGAACTTGAATTATTTCCACTAGCTCCACTCTTTCTCTCCATTTTTTTTTTTTTTTTGTACTTGTTCTTACAATTTCCTTTTTAGGCTTGCATTGTAAACAAAACATTAAAGAGTACTTTTTGCTGCGTTTGTTGCTTTAGCTGATATTCATTTGAAATGCAGAGCCATGCCAACCGATACAAGCGATACATTGTTCCTGTGCTATCTGTTCAGATGGATTTCTATGTACGAGTATTTGTTCGTATATACACGTGAGTTTTTCTCCACCAAGTTTCTTACTTTATATTGACAGATATTTTTATTTAGCATGAGTGGCTGTGACGAGGCCATAGGTGCTCTATTCATCATTTGTTAGATTTGCATGTCACTAACGGGATAATTTCCTGCAGTTCTGCAAGTGCAATGAAGAACGCTCCTTTGAAGCTCTCATATGTTTATCGGTGCACTGGCTGTGATTCTTTTCATCTTCAGCCTGTTGGAAGGACTGTCTCTAAGGTAAGCATCTGCATGTGTTGTCTTCTTCTCTGCCCTGACAATTAGATCTTCAGTGATGGCTGTTTTCATATGTTCCACATTCTATGTCCGGAAACTTTTTTGGTGATGCTTTTGTTATTAAGCCGACATAACTTTTGTTTTCTAATATGATAAGGCATCATCATACGACCCATGAGGTTAATTTTTTTTGAGTCTTTTCTTTTCTATATACCTGCAGAATAGCAGTCTAAGATACCTTCCTGGATTTGGTCCTATTGTTGCCCAAGAGTGCAGTGACTGTGGCAAGAAATTCAATATGGGGGGTCCCATATGGTCTGCCCCAATCCAAGATCTGGAGTGGGTAACTTCCATTCTGGCGGATGTTAAATCCATGAAGGATTGATATCCTGCCTTTAATCGGATCTCTGCTGTATTAACTGCAATTTCAGGGGTATGCCACCTTCTGCTAGCAAAAAATTCCATTCAACTTTTCAAGATCGGTTTTCAGATTTTATGCAAGAATCAATGTTTTACATAGTTAATGAAATATTTTGCACCACTTGTCCAGATAGAAGTGGGAGTGAAGCTATTCCTAGGTTGCTTTTGCTGAGTTTGTAAAAAATTTCCAAACACATGATTTCTCTTACATATAAGTTTACTTGGAAGACAACTTCGATTATCTTGGTCATTTGTTTTTAAGTTTAGCAACTTATCATCTCCTAGGAAATGACCAGCGATTGTTATTTTAACCACCTAAACCCGAAACTGTGATTTTGGTCTCGAGTTCTTACATATTTCTTTGCGCATTTCGCAGGAACTACCTGAAGTTCCTCTCTCTTTGAGTTTTGCACAATCTCTGTGCAACATTAAAATGCACATCTCCTTCAGCAGTTGTATTCCGTTCTGCTGTGATTAATGCAGGATATCGCATATCAGGAAGTCATGTGAACCCTCTGGCCTTGAAAACAGATGCTCCTATGGATGTGATTTGGGATATCATGCGCTGCTGGGTAAGCAGTGTATAATTTTCCCTGCATGTCTGAATCATACCATTCTATTCAACCTACTAACTTTAATTCCGGTCACTCCACATGAACTTTTGAAAAGTTTAAGCCATAACAGTGGAAATTTTATTGCCCATCCTCAGCCGTTTTAATTATTTATACACACGCAAACTGAGTGTCCGCTAGGTTTGAACTACCGACCTTACTGACCTACATTTTATTGGGAAACTTATGCCATTGGGCCAAGGCCACTCAACTGCCCATCCGTTGTTTGAATAACCATTCATTATACCAAACTGTGCTGTATTGTGAAAATAGTTTCCCTTTCGAATATCAGCAACTAGTGTTTATTTATATTTCATAGCATTGCCACTTTTTCAGGTCAAAAATCATCCCGTGAAACCTCAGCCACCTGAGAAGGCCAGAAGTGTTATCCTTGCCAAGGAACCTCCTTCTGCAGGTATTGACTTTGCTATCAAGAAACTTCTCCTCTCCTTTTACTGATAAATTCATTTCCTTCCTTGTTTGGATCCTAATACCAGTTCACTACTTCCATCTTTCCGTCCATATTTGCCCTTTCTTACTTACAGGCAAATTTTGCACGAGCTGTTGCTTACCTTGGCCATGCAGAGGCCAAAAAGGTCGCAAAATTTCTCCCCAATTCCGAGAGGCATTGGGGACCTAAGCTCGGGGCCGGCTGTCAGATTTCTAGCAAACACGTCTCTCTTCTTGGTGCTGACACAGTTAACATCACTAACAGTCATTGCAAAGAAGGTGACAAGCCCCCAAGCAAACGTAATAGAACAGAAGATTCCATGCCCAGTGTATGATTAATCGGCCCAACTTGCTGTATAAGTGTTCTTGACCTGATGACTTAGATATTTCTTCTGCTGCATTTGCTCTTTTCATGGAATCGGACGGCGTTGAGACATCAATGCTCCCACGCAGATGAATTTTCTGGCACCATCTTGAGGCAGCAACATGATCGGTTTTGTTTTGGGTTTAGGTTTTTCGATTTTTCCTTTGTTTATTTGTTTTGTGGTTTTCCCATATGATTTTGGTCTGCAAGTAGATTTGTCTATGATAGTTACATTTTCAACCTCTCATTTATTTATAATCGGATGACATTTGAATGACAATGTTCTTGTAAATAGATCAATTTCATGTTCGAGTCCCATAAAAGTAGTCGGAAATCAATCATAAGTATTTTGTAGTAATCCTCCAAAAAAATTGTATAATAAGATAAATAAATCAGGGAGGCTATGTTGATAGCAACTAGGGTTTTTTTTATTTGTTATATGATAACAATTATTTTTAATTATGTGAATATATTTGCTTTAATTTATTATATGAGATAATATTTGAAAAAATTATAATTGGCGCAAGAACGTAGCACGTGACGGGGAGTTGGAAAAAAGGATTAAAAAATTACTTCCTATCTAAATAGATAAGAAAGAAAAAATAATGCATCCTACCAATCAGGTCGTTGTAGTATAGTGGTGAGTATTCCCGCCTGTCACGCGGGTGACCCGGGTTCGATCCCCGGCAACGGCGTCTGAAAGCTTTTTGTTCCCCTGACCTTATATGTTGGTTCGTACTTGGAGTTGTTTCCCCTTTTATCTAAAGGCATAATAGCTTATTGTTGTCTTAATCTTAACCGTTTAAGACACATTTTGAGAAATAATTTTGGGAATAAAAGAATTATTTACATAACATCTCAATTTCACCACACTCACCATTAATCGATCAAAGTCAAAATCTATGAATTTTAATTAGAATCTTAAATTCACTATTTTGATGCATGTTTCATTTCTTATTTCATTCTATATATATCAAATATATTAAATATTTTTTTTATAAAGTAATTAATTGTAAATCAAATACATATGAAATATATACATAGAATTAGAATTCATATGGAAATTACATACACTAAAATAGAGAATTTAAGCTTGCTACATAAAGTTGTATGTACAATTTTTTTTCAAACTAGTATTAATATAAGATCTTATTTTTTGTATTATTCAACAAGCATTCAGAGTCTAGTAATAGAATAGTATCTAGCTACGGCGTAGACCAGATGTCAACTCGGGTAGATTGAGTGGGTTGAGATAGAAATATAATATAAAAATATCAAATTCAAATCTAATCTCACCTGATGTTAAAATCAAAAAGCTTAACTCTAACCTAACCCATACAAAATTGAGTCAGGTTTGGGTTGACCTGATTTTTAATCAGGTTACCCAATAACTTGATAAACCCCAACCCAACTTGGTCTATATATTTCATTTTTTATATTTTCAAACTCTAATGTGTATATTTTAAACTTACATTAAAATTAATATTCAAATTCCTAATCAATAATTAAATTCAATCAATATTAAAATTAATTAATTAAGCACTATCAACATTAAATGATAAAGAACTTAGTCACTCAGCAAGAGGCACGGTGGTGGTATTGGGTGGTGATGATGGACTGATGGTTATAGCAATAACAATGACAGACTGGTGTTGGCAGTGACAACCAAACTTTTGCTTAGAGAGGCAGAATAGATTCTTCTTTGATTGAGAAGTTTGATCTGTTTAAATACTTGGATTTCAATTTGAATATCAGCTTTTAGTAATTTTGGTGCACTTGATCTCATGCTAAAATTTTGAAGTATAAAATAAATAAAACATTCATTTATTTTCTTATATATTACTATAATTTTTAATATTTTTATTTAATTTTTATGATGAGTAAAAGAAAAAATAAAATATAAGGAAAGTGAAAAAAATAGTAAACAATTGGAGATAAAAATCTAAGAGAAAAGAAAAGAAACCCAAGTTAATAATTATGAAATTTAAGAAATAATGATGAAGACATTGTAGGAAAATAAAAACATATCAAAAAAGATTAGGTGCTTTATATATAATATCATTGTCCTAATTATTTTCCAATGAGTCGAGTTGGATTGAGTTAGATTTATCAAATTATTGAGTCATTCGCTTGTTATTTTCAGATTAAAGGAGTTGATGCAAAATTAACACAGCCTTATTTTTCAATTTAGTGTTTGGCCCAATTTGGTTTAAACTCGAAAACATCAAACCCAGACAATTTTTTTTTCAAATGGATTATGATTGGGTTGAATGACATTCTTAATAGACGTGAGTTTGATTCCTGATTGGCTGTTGGGAAGCCCAACTAAGGCTAATCTAAATTTTTAAATAAATATGTTATTGCTTTACAGCTCAACAAGCACCAGTGGTCTAGTGGTAGAATAATATCCTGCCACGGTACAGACCCGGGTTCGATTCCCGGCTGGTGCATATTGGTAACTTGCGGGGATAGCTCAGCTGGGAGAGCGTCAGACTGAAGATCTGAAGGTCGCGTGTTCGATCCACGCTCACCGCAAAATGATTTTTTATTTTTTATTTTTTCGGTTCTCTCTTAAACCCTCAAACTAATTTTTCAAAAATATTTACTTAATCTAAGAGTTCAAATAAATTGCAATTTGCAAGCAATAATGGATCTTTTTTAATACAAAGTTTTTTAATGGAGTATATATTACAGGTTTTTATTTAATATAAAATTAGTTGTTATGACAATTTCTTTTTGTGTGCATAAATTTAATTTATCATATTATTTTTCATAATTATATTAATAAATTTAGTTTTAATATACTATAATATGTTGAAAGTTTGAAAATATTGAATATGTGCTTACCTACACGCTGAATAAATATTTTTCATTATATTTTGATCATATTCCTTATATTTTATAATTTTATATTAACTAACAAATATACTTTTGAGATTAAACTGATAAGTAATGGTATAATTGATAATTTAAAATTTAATGCAACACGCCCAACCATCACTTTAAATATATAAAGGCCTTCCTTCTTTATATAGTATAAATAAAAAATAATTTTAATTTTTTAAACAAAGAAATATATATATATATATATATAATTTTGGTAGAAAAGAACCAAATTAACTTATAACAATAATAACAACAACAACAATTCTAGTTAATCAAAGAGAAACTACACAATGTACTCCAAATCAGTTGAATGCAGTTGGGGAGTCTTCAATCAGAGCTGCAATTCAGAACTTGTTCATCTTTCATGCTTCTATTGCTTAACCCTAAATCATATTGCACATGGAAAATTTCTTTCAACATGTTAGGAAGAATATTAATTGTGAAGAAACTAATTATCATTAATGACTTCTTTAATAATATTTCTTTTATTTGAAAGCGGGGCATATATTTAATTTCAGACTAATGTCTGAGATTTAATGTATTAATATCCCTACTTTTACATATCAAAATAGGTAAAAGGACAGTTACACCCTTATTACAAAAAATAATTGTTTATGTATTTTAAGATGCATATCTTTTTATTCAAGTCGAACTACACTATTTTATAATTGAGAAACCTTAATTTGGGTGGGCCTTCTAGCTACTTAAGACGTCACGTAATGTCGTCTTATGACTATATAGGAAGTTCACATCATTATTCTTCTATAAGTATTGTACATATAACTACAAGTTAATATAAGTACAAATTCAATTATCCTACTCTATTAGAGAATAATTTTAAACTATCTTACAGTTCCTACTTATTTAAATTTCAAAGGGTTCTCAATGGAACTCCCTCGCGACCTTGACTCATGTTTTTGCTCTCATGTAGGAAATCTATTAGTCAGCCAAATTGTATGGAATCAATTACACGTTATATAATGAACCCTTTGACTGATCAAGAACGATCTGCTGGTCAATTTAAATTACTAATTCAATAAGAAATAATCTCAACCCATCAAAATTATGAATTTTTTTTTTATTTTTATACATGCACATCAGGAATTTACTAAATTCTAACTTTCAATTTTATCATAATGGAATGATTATTGAGTTATCTTCTTGAATGTTCCACAACTTTCCAATCCCATTTCATGTTTTCTCAACAAATGAGATTACTACATTGGGTTTGGTGTTTAAAAATCTTGCCTATTTCTAAATTTTTCGCACTATAAATCCTTGCTTCAAGAAACAGGGATTCTACCACTACATTGCCTGGAAAAGGGACTGAGCAACACATCACTTGCAACCAACTGCCATTGGTTGGAACATCTCAAGTACCACATGAATCCTTTCCCTTTACACATTTCTCTCTACAATTTTAAAAACAGATCAACCCACTCTAAAATTTGGACCCTGGCAGTTACATAACAGTATTATCTCAAACTGTCAACTAAAATTCCAATCCCACAATATTACAAGAAACTGAAAACCAAGTCCAATGTTCTTGTCCCTTTGACAACATTAGAGACAGTCCGAAAAACATGGGATTTCTTGTGGCTGCTTTCTTCCTTTCTGTCCTCTTTTCTTCTGTAGGTAAAGTTCTATCTCTTTGCAAGTAGCCTAAGCCCTTCACATTATATATTCTTTTTCACTTTGATATGTTTTCTTCATTTTTCACAGCTGCTTATGATCCTTTGGATCCCAATGGGAACATTACAATCAAATGGGATGTCATGTCTTGGACGCCTGATGGCTATGTGGTGTGTAGCGACTAGTCATCGTCCCTGCAAGATTTTGAGGAAAATTGAAATTTTAGTGCCATAACTATTGCCACTTCCACATTTTAGTATATTTTGATTCGAAAATAGCACGTTTGATCCATTCTCTTTTAATTTCTCGCCCATTTGATATATATTTTTTTTCGTAATTTTAATTCATTAGACTAAAAATTTGAAATCGAACTCGCTCGTATCCTAAGTAGATTCAGTCGGGCTCAAAATTTAGGAGTTTTCTACCAATTGTCAAGCTCCTGCACATCATTGTTTTTTGTGCAACTTCAAAACAGAAATGCTTATAAATATTTTTTCCCATTCTTTCTTGACAAGGTGTGGGCTTTGACAAGTGGTGCAAAACTCCCTAATTTTGAGCCCTATTGGAGCTAACTTGGGCAAGGGCAGGTTCGATTTCAAATTCCTAGTGAGATGAATTAGAATTGTGAAAAGATATATCAAATGTGCAAAAATTAAAACATAATATGAATAAAATATGCTAACCCCGAGTCAAATTATACCAAAATTAGAAAGTGACAATAGCCAAGCAACCAAAATTGCAATTTTCCCCAAAATCTTGTTGATAATGAAATTTGCACCTAAAAATCTTTGTTTGTTTAATTTGTCCTAGGCTGTCGTGACTATGAACAACTTTCAAATGTACCGGCACATCATGATCCCCGGCTGGACCGTTGGCTGGACGTGGGCTAAGAGAGAAGTCATATGGTCCATGGTTGGGGCTCAAGCCACAGAGCAAGGGGACTGCTCCAAGTTCAAAGGGAACATCCCACATTGCTGCAAGAAAAACCCAACTGTAGTAGACTTGCTCCCTGGAGTCCCTTACAACCAGCAATTCAGCAACTGCTGCAAAGGCGGCGTCCTGGCTGCCTGGGGCCAAGACCCTCAGGCCTCCGTCTCGGCATTCCAGGTGAGCGTTGGCCAGGCCGGGACGTCTAACACGACAGTCAAGCTCCCGAAAAACTTCACACTTCTAGGCCCTGGACTGGGATACACTTGTGGCCCGGCCAAGATTGTTCTTCCAACGACCTTTCTTACCCCTGATCATCGTAGGAAAACTCAAGCCCTGAGTAAGTTTGTCGTCGTGATTCTTCTTTCTCCATAAATTTTGATAACATGATTAGTGAAGTTCTCAGTGCGATCTGGACAGTGACATGGAACGTGACATGCACGTATTCTCAGTTCTTAGCCCAAAAGCATCCCAGCTGCTGCGTCTCCCTCTCATCCTTCTACAATGAGACGATAGTCCCTTGCCCTTCTTGCGCTTGTGGCTGTGAAAACAAGAACAAATGCATCAAGTAAGCTATCGCTTTGTGTCAATTTGATAGTTCAGTATAGAATAAAAGGGCATTTGGCTAAATTTATTTAAAAAATCTTACAAATCCTTGCATTTTAAAAAATGTTTTCGGAACTTACAAGATATTTGATTTTTTTATTTTAAAAATAGTTATTAAAATCTTATAAACTCTTACATATCTTATATCACATTGTGAAGAACTTATAAGTTCAACTAAACACTCTCTAAATCTAAAAAAAATACTAATCATGGTTCTCAAATATAGGAGAGACTCCAAACTCCTAAGTATGGTGGGAATAAATACGCCAAGAAAAGACAACGCCCCTCTCTTACAGTGCACGCACCATATGTGCCCGGTCCGGGTGCATTGGCATGTTAAGGTAAATTACAAGGACTACTGGAGAGTGAAGATCGCCATAACTAACTTCAACTATAGGATGAACTACACTCAGTGGACTCTTGTGGTTCAGCACCCGAATCTCAACAATGTGACTCAAGTTTTCAGCTTTGATTATAAGCCTCTCGTGCCCTATGGCTCCATCAGTAAGTATCATCTTGATTCTTGATATTTAAGTTCCAATTCTTCCTTTCAAAACTTTTTACAAGAAGATTTTAAGGGCTCGTCTGCTTTGTATATACGATGAAGTTGGATGTATATTAAAAAGAATAAAATAGTAGAATTTAAGTATTCATCTAATTGTTATTTATTTATGACTTGTTTGATAAGATATTTCATCAAATGTATTCTCCTCACTATAAAAATAAAATAAGTTATCTACTATGGAGAAATTGCCATGTAATTAGTTTTATGGATACGTACAGTTATAAATTTTCGTAGCAAAGATATTTTTTTTTAAATTACAAGCAACAAATAGTATTAGCTATTAATTTGTAGTCCTGTAAGTTTAAAACACATCAAATTAACTATATAGTATTTGTAGGAAAATTAATATTATATATATAAAGAATAACCATCAACTTCGAATTGATTGCATCTAAGGTTTAGCCACGAGAACATCTCTTTCAAATTTGGCTAAGTTAATTTCGTGGCTAAACTACAGAATGTAATATCAGTTATAGATTAATCATAATTGATACTCTAATTTTTTGTAGTACCTTTTGTTTGCCTTGCAATATTATAGTTAAGAACAACAATTAGTGCACTCATATCGTATCATATCATATTCTGCCAGCCAAACGAGTCCTAATGATACTTTTGATAAATGCAGATGACACAGGCATGTTCTATGGCATGAAATTCTACAATGACCTGTTAATGGAAGCTGGGCCATTTGGCAATGTCCAGTCAGAAGTACTTCTACAGAAGGATAAGAACACTTTCACTTTAAAACAAGGATGGGCATTCCCCAGAAAAGTCTACTTCAATGGGGATGAATGCATGCTGCCCCCACCGGATTCTTACCCGTTTCTGCCAAATTCTGCTCATCCATGTCGAGCTCTTATCTCATTCCTGTCGTTCTTTTCTGTAACTGTTTTTGCTATTGTAATGTGGTAATGGGATTTCCAAGTTTTGACAGTATTGACGGCCAGTGCAGATGAAATGAAAACACAGGTACATTTCACAAGTTACTGGTTTACAATCAGCTATATCTGTCGAACTTGTTCTTATTACATCAATCCTAGTAAAAAAAATATATGGACAATATTGTAAATAATTTAGTTGTAGGAAAACATATTACAAAACTAACAAGGAAAAAGGAGGGCAGCGAAATTCAGCAACATAAGCAGGAAATTTCATGTGCAATCAAGTTTGTGCACCTGAATCCGTATGGATATGTAGAAGACACGTTGCTGAGGTATACAAGTTCTTCACACTTGCTCTATAGTTCCGGATAGCCGGGAATGCTCCAGTTTGATTATGGGAGAATCTTAAACACATGCGAGATGGGCTGCCACAGATGTCAATAGAGCGATCAGTAGCATAAGCAAGGGGACATTTTGGCGTAAACCCGCATTTGGTAGATATGGATATGCATCCGGAGGTGGCATCACACAGTTATCGCCGTTGAAATAGATTCTTCTAGGAAAACCCCAACCCTTCTCAAAAGTGAAAGTGGATTTGTCCTTTCGGAATAGAAGCTCGGACTGCACATTTCCTAGAGGGCCAGCCTGTGAGAGGAAATCGTTGTAGAATTGAACACCCCATAACATTGCAGTATCATCTGTCGAAACAGAAGTTGTTGTTAGATTCATCATTAGAAAAAACTATTCCTCCCAACTTCTGGAAGAAGTATGCACCAAATAAAAACAAATTATGTCAAAATATTATAGCATAGAAGAGTGTGTAGGACTCTTGATAGCATGACTTACTTATATCCTGGTATGGAGTTAGTGGCTTGTAGTTGAAGCTGAATATCTGCGTCAGATTGTCGAAGTTGGGGTGCTGGACAACTAAGTTCCACTGGGTATAATTCATCCTGTAATTGAAGTTTGTTATAGTGACCTTGACCCGCCAATAGTCCTTGTAGTTTAGTTTCACGTGCCAGTGGACTCGAATGGGGCACATGTGACTGGTGCATTGGACCAGAGGTGCTAAGTTATTACTCTTCCCATGGTCTGAAACAACGGAAGCAAGGTGTGGTGAATTTGGACTGCAAGCAATGAAAGGCATAGAACCCAAAATTAGTTTTAAAAAACATATATAGTGAAAAAAGAAAATGTGAAAGTAGCAGAAGAGCAAAGAGAAGAAGAAATGGGAAAACTTACTCGACACAGCTTCCCGGCTGAGTTAGGTTATTTTGGCATCCACAGGTACAAGTTGGGCAAGGTACAATAGTGTCGTTGTAAAAGGACGAGAGTGAGACGCAGCAAGTAGGAGTTTTTTGAGCCAGAAACTGAGAATATGTGCATGTAACATTCCATGTCACTGCAACAAGAAAACCATTAGAATAAATCAAGATATGAAACTAAAAATTGACAACTTGATGTATACCAGGCAAAACTTTCGGAATAGACAGAACTAGCAAAAAAACTCTAGCAAAATGATGTCTTATCTACATTATTAGATGCATGTTTTTCATTAATGCACAACTTCCAAAAAGTCCTTGAATATCAATTTGTTTCAGATATATGATTGACATATGTCTGCTCAAAATCGATAGATAGGTTGGTAGAGAGGCAGAATTGCATGATATAACCAATGAAGGCCTTCAGAGAGCCCTTTTTGGGAGGGGAGGCACGTAGAAGGCCTTGCTATCTTAACAAGACGGTTCAATGGTAGACAAGACAGGACTTCTAATAGATGAAAAATGGGCCAAGTAAAGCCTACTTATGGAGAAATATCCTCCTCCTCCTCCTCCTCCTCCTCCTCTTCTTCTTCTTCTTCTTCTTCTTTTTTATTTTCTTTTTTTTCTCTCTCTTGAGATAACCATAGGAAGGTGGTGCCTCCTAGGGATAGATGAGACTTGAAGAAGCATAGTTGCCAAATAGCAGTAATTTCTGAAAAGTTCAACTTGATGACTAGAGCCACTAAATAATTCAGCTGGTTTATACTCGAAAATTAGAAAATTATGATAGGACCAAATAACTTACTCATTGCTTGTGTCACTCTCCTTCCATCTTGGGTAACATATTTTGTAGGTTTCACAATTTTTGCAGGTCCACAAGTATAGCCCGGACCGGGTGCTTTCAAGGTGAAGTTCTTGGGCAACCTAACGGTTTTGTTAGTTGTTCCAGCAGCACCAACACTAACTTGGAAAGAGCTTGCAGCATTTGCTGGATCTTGCACCCATGAACTAATCACCCCTCCCTTACAACAATTTGCAATCTGTTGGTTGTAAGGAGTTCCGGGCAATAAGTCCACAACAGTAGGATCTTTCTTACAGCAATGTGGAACATTCCCTTTATACCTCGAACAATCTCCTTGCTCCGTAGTTTGTCCTCCCATCATGCTCCATATTACCTCTTTCTTTGCCCATGTCCACCCCAAAGTCCAGCCTGGTGCTTGAATATGACGGTATTGTTGGAAGTTGAACATCGTTACAACAGCCTGTCCATTTGAAGCATAGATTGGATTATTCAATGGTGGAAGAAAAACTCTTACATCCCTTCTCAAGAAAATATGACATTGGACTCAAATTCTTTTAATCTCCCAAGTACAGTCCTTATATCTATAATATTCACAGTTAAGGTAAGGTTCAGGTTATCTATAATAAACTGGCTGTCTGATCAGGACCGGTGGAGGTTGGGCCCCTAAGCACCATAGGTAAGATAATTTGAGTTTATTAGAACACTTACCACATAGCCATCAGGTGTCCAACTGATAACATCCCATTTTATTGTGATATTTCCATTAGGATCGAGGGCATCATAAGCTTCTGAAAGAAAAAAGAACACAAACTCAAGTTAAAATCTAGGTTCCTATCAAATGATACCACAATTCAAAGCTTTCACCACATTCAAAAATCAAGAAGCTTCAGAGCTAAACCGCCATGAGCATAAAGCGTCGAATTTCAATAGTTTTAAGTGATCGATGGTTTTTGAGGTCCAAAATTTGTAATACACCCTTAGGCAGCCAAACAAAAAAACAGAAAAAATGAAACTTGCAAAAGTTAAACAGTCATTAAAACAGAACTATAGAGAAAGACAAAAATTAAGTGGGGATTATCATGGCAAATTAAGTCACATCAAGATTCAATATTCTTCCTTCCTTCTGGATGAAAACTCTATGCCCACTTAAATTTCCAATTTTCTCGATGTAAATGTAACTGCTCATCTTACACTCCCCTTTCATATCAACAACGACATCCCATCTCAAGAAACAACTATAAAGGGCCTTAATTTCAAATCCACTAACTAAAACAAGTAAAAGACGCACTTAGTCGCTCAAAGATCCAAACTTTTTGGCAATAAAATCAGACCCACTTTCTCATCTCTCATGCTAAAACCTCCAATCATTCAAAATTGCAAACAGTCACATTAAATCTCAACAGATGATCAGAAACCATATAACCAAAATTCAAACACATAGAGTACCTGTTGAAGTAAAGCTGAAGCAAGATAGCAAGAACAATAGCAAAATGGTGGGAGTTGTGAATCTCAAGGGAGGTCTGTAGCAGAACTCCATTTTTCTTCTAGTTGGAGATTCTTGCTCTCAAGATCTGCAACTTGAGTGGAGAGAGAGGGAGAGAGTAAAGATAATGAGATGGCAAAGCTTGTTTAAGAAGAGCTTAACTAGACTTTTATTGAAATTTAAAAGTCTTCCAACAAACGAGTGACGCTCTCAAGATTCTTGGTAATTTACTGTCTTTTTACTTTCTGTCTTTTTCTGATTTTCTGAAATGGGGTTTGTGGGCTTTGTTTGGACGTGAATTAAGGTATTTTTTTAAAAAAAATTAGGAGAATGGATTTTGAAAAGTAAAGTTGGAAAATATGATGGTTGTTTGTTTATATTTTAAATGGTAGGTAAAGAATGAATTGGAAAAAAATAAAATAAATTAAAAGTTTGTAAACAAACAAATCCTTAGATTGTTAATTTCTGAAAGCTATTCATAGTATTTGAGGCTGCATGTATTGATGAAAATGACAGCCCAACTAAGGATTTGCAAGAAAAACATTAATTTCCAATGCATCAATTTATTGACTCTTTGTTCTACTGATTTATGGTCATTGAAAGACTATAAATGTTATATTGCAAAATTTATATCATATGTTAATAATATAAAATAAAATATCAATATTATTGTATATAATTTAATGAGTTATAATCCACTTAAAACATATTTCTAAATAAATAGCATGACATTGAATTGATCGTAACATCCGTTGAATTAATTAGTAAAGTCCCAGCTAATAATCATTTGCTTTATATTTTTGATTAGTGTAATTATTAGATAGATATTCAATTGAGAATATAATTCATCGAATGGACTATATGAGCTTATAGTAGTTTATCAAATAATTCTATAAGGTACACCATTGTGCCATATCAAATTAAATCAACAATTTCTTAATCACGATTAACCATAGTTAAGTTTCATTAAATAACATTTCTTCTTAGTTAAACTTTCTCAAAAATTTTCACGATATTGATTTTGAGCTGCCATTTAAATACGAATATCTTTATATAATAAAATATTATTATATAGCTCCTACTTTTTCTAAAATTTTGATTAACGGTAAAAAAAATTTCTCCCTAAAACAATAGAAAGTGCTTAATAATAGAACGAGTCCATCAACTTAGAAGTAATTTTTCCTTAATATAAGTAATTTTTTTTAAATTTATATATGCATTTGTACATCTAAAATTTATTCAAATTCGAATCGAGATCAATAATATTTAATTAATTATTTATTTATTAATAATACAATTAAAAAAGGGGGAGCCTATCTTAACCTCTAAACATATGCTATCAATTAAGATAGCGCCATCCACATAAGACGTTGGTTTTGAGGGCGAAATCAATCAATTTTTATTATAAATACATGTGAAGAAAAAATGAAAAAAAAAATA
>JACGDI010004513.1:397720-414672 GCA_014898725.1 Jacaranda copaia
TTTTCGTTAAAATGATAATATTTTATATTTATATAATTATGCATTTGTTATTTATCATTTTGATTATTTCTTATCAATGTCCTATTACAAATTTAACCATGTTAAAATTTTAAATTTATATGATATTTAGACTTAGTTAAAACCTTAATAAAAAATAGGTTTCATACTTTAGAATTTATTAAAAAGTTTAGACTTAATCTTAAAAGAGAGTATATCATAGATAATATACTAGATTCATACTCATAATTTGCATAACAAGTCTGTTCTATTTAAATTAAAGCTTAACCTAACCTAACATATTTCTATATTTACCTCCCATGCCAAGATGGGACGGAGAGCTACTCTCCCATCCCCACATCCTTGTCCCTGATCCTTGTTGTGGGAAATTTTGGTACTCTATCCCCCTTCCCCAAATCTCCACCCTGAATTCCCAAAATAGCTTACTATTACATATTCACCTTAATTTAGTTAGATTTAAGTTATATATATTTTTATTATTTATATTATGATTCATTGATTTTTATAAATTAGGTAAAATTATTAAAAAGGTCTGGAAATATTACATATATATAAATTAAGGGCACCTTAGGTAATTGATGAGAGTGGAGACATAAATGGGGATCCTATGGCACAAGGAATATGGCCGTTACCTCCATTTTCGAATTAATTTTGGGGTATTTTCATCTCCATCCTCATCCCCACGAGGAAAAATTCTTCAAATTTAAGGACCTGAATTCAAGGATCCCAACGGGGATCTCGAATTTGAGGATTTTTTTTCATTCCTACACATATAAATGTAAGTATGACATCATTCAATCAATTAATCTTGTATAATCATGTTGATTTCCATACAATTTACTTTTACTAATACTCACAACACACTCAATATATGTGCTAATAATTTTAATTCGTATAAAATTAGAAAAGAATTTAAGTTTTATATGACCATTATTTTTCTCTATTATTTACATTTATTTGATTCAATATATTATATAAAATAACACATGCACCAAAAATAATTGGAGAGAGAAGAATTGTGCACTTTTTAATAGAATTAATTTAATTAATATATTAAAAACGTACCGAATAGTTCCTATAGCATTTTTATGCATTTTAAATAATATTATACAAAAAATATAAATACAATTAAACTCTACCCTTTTTAACATAAAATTCAACTATATTATTCCCTATAACCTTTATTCCTTGACTAAGACAAAATTGAATATTACATGGCAAGAAAGTTGAGCATTGCTTTGCAATGTTAGATGCCTATTTTTTTAGAAAGAACATTATAAATGATAATTTTTTATTATTTTAATAAATTAATATTTTTTTATTAATAAATTAAATAAATTAAAATATAAATTATAAGTAATGCACATAAAGTGAAAGTTGAGTATTGCTTTGCAATGTTAGATGCCTATTTTTTTTAAAAAGAATATTATAAATAATAAATTTTTTATTATTTTAATAAATTAATATTATTTTATTATTAAATTAAATAAATTAAAATATAAATTATAAATATTACATATAAAGTACCTAACATGTCCATTTCAATTCAAATATAAGATCTGATTATAAGTCGAATATTCTTTAGCCAAGTCACAAATGATAATTAACCCAGAATTTGAAACCGACGATTTCCAAAATGCCACTCGGTCTTTATATCCGCGTTGCAGAGGATTACGGCCGCCGACGAAGACCAAACTTCCGCAAACGGCCTTCCCCTTCAAAGATGGAGAATTTTTAAATATTTGTTTTCTACCTTTCCTCTCAGTTGTGCAATTAAGTATTTCCCCGTTTGTTTAACGAAAATTTTCAGCTCAGCATAATTTTCTTCTTCTCCAAGGAATGATGACCTTCTATACGTGTTAGGGTTTTTTGGGTTTTTTTGAGTTCATATAATTATTTGTTTTGATTTTTGTGAGATGGAAACAGCAGGAGCTCAGAGGCCGTCGTTTGGTCAGGCGGAGATTAATTGGGACAAGTACGATTGATAAATTTGCTTCTTTATATTGTTATATTGTTGGTTTAGTGGATAAATTTGGGAGGAATTTGAAGTTGACTTATTGAGATTGGTCTTTTTGATGGTATATTTTGTGAATGGGAATGCATCTGAAGTTTATTAGATAGAAATTGCAGCAAATGAATCGTAGAACATGGTTAGTTACGTTTTGACAATAAATTGTCTTTGTGAAGTTTGGCTGTTGATATGAACTTTGAAAATCAGGCAGGTACTATTGCTGTTTCAGGTGAATTTCTAGAATGGGGGAGAAATATTTTATCCATTTATTGCATTTTGCTCTTCTATGTTCTATTCTTGACCATCTCTCTCGCAGTCTCTATCTCCCCCCCTCTCTCTCTCTCTGGGTGAAGGGAAGGGGCGGGGGTTGGGGGGTTGGGTTGTTGGATTGGTGAGGGTGTTCTTCTATTGTTGCAATTGAAGGGGATGTGTTCAAAATAATTGAAAGGAATAAAAGCACCTAGAGATTTTTGAAGAAATCGGATTAATTTGTGACTAGTGGCTGGCTGAGGCTTTTCTTAGAAACTGGATTCTTTTAGTTTCTATATGTTGGTAACACAGTCCTTGACTGTGTTGTTTATAGTTCAGATATTGATCCGTTAATTTTATGATTGTCATTTCTCGGCATATTGAAAAAAAGTTACTGCTCCAGAAAGAGATACATGGAAAGAATTCAAATTTTAGTTTTACCATAGAAAAGGAAATACATTTTAGGCAGCTTGGAAGTACACCACTAGAAAAAATAAGAGAATTTTTTTTCTATATTCTAAGTGATTGTTTCAGTTTTTATTAGAAGACCTCAATAAGTTGCTAGACACCTTTAAATCGTGTAATTGCTTAATTGACCTCGTGAGTTTCCACAGTGAATGAGAATTGAGAACCTTCTATGATGCCATATTGGAAGATTTTTAAGGATTAGTTACCTTTATTATTGTTGCTGGGTAGTAACACCAATTATTTGAAAAATTGCTGTATTTCTCTTATTATGTCTTTTTGGATTCTTTTTATTTTATTCACCTTGTTATTTTCCCCTCCAGGCTTGACAAAACTAAGTTCTACGTTGTTGGAGCTGGGATATTTAGTGGAGTTACGGTAGCACTTTATCCAATTTCAGTTGTGAAAACCAGGCTACAAGTTGCTTCACATGATGCTGTGGAAAGAAATGCAATTTCTGTCATCAAAGGCCTTCTAAAAACGGATGGGATTCCTGGTTTATATAAAGGTTTTGGCACTGTTGTCACAGGAGCTATACCGACCAGAGTTATATTTCTCACCGCATTGGAGACAACAAAAATTGCTGCTCTCAAGATGGTGGAACCTTTCAAATTGTCAGAGCCTACAGAGGCAGCCATAGCAAATGGAGTCGCTGGAATGATGGCATCTCTTTGCTCCCAAGCTGTATTTGTTCCAGTTGATGTGGTATGCTGCACATATTTTATCTGATTTATATTGTTCATTGAATTTGTTTTTATGTTTTATTAAGCAGATAATATTTCTATGATGCAAGAGGAATCCTGTGAAGAAGGTTCAATTTATATTATTAGTTTACCAAAATATATGCTGTAAATGAATATGAATTACCATACAAGATACTGACAAATCAAATGTCTACTTTTGCCTTCTATAACCCCTTTTGTGTTCCATTTATTTTTCTTCTAATTCTGATTTGATCCATAAATTAAAAATAAGCTTATTTCTGAATGCAATGTTTTGGGGTATGGATTTATCATGTCGCTCTCTTGTTGATATTTTTGTCTAGCTTCCGTCAATTCATTTATAAGTTTACCAGAAACACTAAAACTAAATAACTGATTTTCTGAAAAGGTTAGTCAAAGATTAATGGTGCAAGGATATTCAGGCCATGCGACCTATAAAGGGGGCGTGGATGTTGTGCGTAAGGTTCTAAAGTCTGATGGGATTCGTGGACTGTACAGAGGATTTGGTCTCTCTGTTATCACTTATTCTCCGTCGAGTGCTGTCTGGTGGGCAAGCTACGGTGCAAGCCAACGCTTCATTTGGAGGTATTGCAAAAAATCTCAGTTTCATTAGGTGTTTGTATGAAGGGAACGATAGATCTTGAACCAGCCTCTTACAGTTGTTTGGTCAAATTCCTCCTTGTTCATGCTATATCGCTAGATTGTAGGTGGTAATCATGTAACTCTTTTAATGGGTAATACTCCTTGAGACAGTAACTTAGTTCTGTATGGTACAAATTCTGGTTATACCACTTTCTTTCATGACTTTTATATTCTATTTCCATTTATTCTTCCAGTTCCCTAAATATAGACTCACACAAAACTCTCAATTAGGTATTTAATATTATAGAAGACATTATCTTTAGGAACCAGCAATTTAACTTTGACTGGTGTTAGAAAGACCTTGTGCTCAAAAATTCTGTTGATATGGAAACAAGACATGCAAATATTTTTTCCCCACACTGAATTATAGGTATGCTGATGCAAGCGATAAAAGGGACAAAATCAAATATAAAGGATTGGTTTCTAGAGTAATACAATTCCATACAACGATAGTGTCAGTATACATCTTCTAAATTTTAGTTTAGTTGTTATGTGTTGTTTTACTGTTGTTTTCTGTCTCTACAGAGTGGGTTACTGATTTATATAATGAACTTTTATTTCTAAATGGTATGTTCACTTTTTTACTTTTTCTAATTATGTTTGTGGCAGACTCTTGGATGATGGCGTCGCAGCTCCAAGTGAAGGGAAAATTATGTCGGTTCAAGCTGCTGGAGGGATTTTTGCTGGTGCAGCTGCATCATGTGTAACAACGCCATTGGACACTATAAAAACTCGCTTACAGGTAAGGCTACTTCTATTTATTCTATATATTTCATAATAATTTTCTTGGTTTTGGCGGATCATTGCAACGATGTTATGTGCACTTCGCTGTGGCACAATTACTTTGCAGCTTTTTTAAATGGTAAATGTTTGCTCCTTTTTTCCTTTTTTTTTTGTTTTGGTATGGAGGATCTGGCCTGCTAGTTTGAAGAGGGAGACAATGCCAATTACCAAAGCAGGGACTTGTATTATTATATAGTACTCTAACTGAAGCATATCTATTTCATATTGTGTGGTTTGATCATTGTTTTTCTATATTCTCCAGGTAATGGGGCATGAAAAAAGACCCACCACAACGCAAGTAGTTAAAAATTTGATTGCTGACGATGGATGGGCTGGATTTTATAGAGGCCTTGGCCCAAGATTTTTCAGCATGTCAGCCTGGGGAACCTCAATGATTCTGGCCTATGAATATCTAAGTAAGCTTCCTGCATTTTTCTCACTACTTCATCTTCAATAGTCATTATACGGATAGTTATCCATATCTCTTCTTGATTGGTGATAGTGAAGTTTTGAATTTGTGACATTATGTTCTCTAATTAGAGAAATGTTTTATAGAGCTTATATCAATTGGCAGCACTAAGCGTGTTTTTCTTGGCCATTGACCATTGTTGAGACACTTACGGTTAGAAGTTTCATGTTTTTGTTTCTTAAGAGGACCTCAATTCCATTCTCATCCATTACATCATTAGTCTTCTGCTAAGTGGTTGCATTCCCTTGTAATATTATATTTCTAGGTTTCAGATATACATATATATGTATATGGGAAGGTTGAGGTTTTGTTGGAGGTTTGATCAACAATTTGAAATCTACCATGTCGTGCATTAAGTCATGTGCTTTTTGTGGCAAATTTGTTGTCACTATGATGAAATCCTAGATGCTTTCAAGACGTATTATAATAGAACTTGGTCGTTGCTTCAGTTGTATGCTTGCACATTGTTAAGTGTGTATTTCATCTTTGTGGCAACTTGAAGTTAACTTGAAGCATTTCTTCCCAGCCGACTCTCATTCTAATGTCCTTATTGCGTTTTCCGATCTGCAGAGCGTTTGTGTGCAAAAGATGAATAGGCTCACAAAAGATGAATAGGCTCATCAACAATGTTGTACCAGGGTTACTTTTTTTAGTAGGCAGCAGAGACTTCTTTTAGACCTGTCCATATGGAGGTACAAGTTGCCGAAGATACAATACCAATAAATGGTCAATTTGCGGATGAACAAGATATGTGGCCTTCTATTACTGCAGTGGTAAGCCGGCAAACTTTGCACTAGAATTTGATTATTTTCCCAAATTATTGAAAAACATTGACGCCATAATTCTTTTTGGGGGTATATACATTCTTTAGTATTTAGATTGAAGTAACCTCATAATGTAATGTTGTATTTTTCATCAATTCTTGATCAAAGAATTGTACTTAAATGTAATTCTAATTTAGAGTGCTAATATTGTTTTGCTACTGAACCTTCATTGTTAATTAGAAGGCCAAATCATTTACTTTGTCCCTTAGGTTTACCTTTTTTTCTCCTTTAGTTTGGATGGAATTTGACACAGAATAGATGGAATAAGAGACTAGTCAAGGGAATTTTTGCCAAATAATATGACTCACTTAAGTATTGATGGGACAAAATAAAATGTATTTAAATGACTGAAGAAAATTGTTCTTTGCTCTTAACGGTGTGTGTATATTAAGTTTTAAAAATTTTTTTTTTGAAAGAATCAACTCAAAGTTTTAGAAATTAACACGAATAAACTATAAGCTCCCACATGTTTACATTTTTAAAAGTTAATTTCATTTTTGATACAATTCAAAAATCGATAATTATCAACTTATATATATTTTCACTAGAAATATTATTAATTTTTAGTTACAGTTTTTCTTAAGTTTATCTTATCATTTTATTATCACATCAATTAATCCAAATTTGATTTGATATAAAATAACTATTATCATTTCAAAACAATTAAACTATACATGCACTTGAAAAAAGAGGTGTCTTTCAGGAATAAATAAATATAAATCATTATTCAAACAAAACATCTAAATATAGTCTCGTTTTTGTTTATAAAATTATAATTTACTTTTCAACTTTTGAAAATGTAGAAAATTGAAACTGAAAATAAAAAAAAAAATATAAATATAACAAATAATGCTTTTTATTATATTGTTCTTGGTCAATTTCAAATTATGCAAAAACTATGTTGTTTTTGTCATTATATAGTTTTTATGACACTACTATATATTATTCTATATTCAAAGCTTAAATAATTATATATAATTAAAAAATATTTATATATATTAAATTAGAAATTAAATAACATTCAATTAGCATTGGTAAAATTGGAGAGATATAATTCACTCCCATGCTTATTTGCCGTCTCCAGATGTAACATGAATGACGGAACTGCCGACAAAATGAAGGGAGGGAAATCACTTCATCCTGTGCTTGAAACACAACGAAAACAGGGGAAAAGGCGTAGATTTAACCCTGGCAATACATCCTTACTACTATAATATGACTATCCAAGTTGCAAATCTGTGTCCCATTACAAAACAGTAAAAAAACGTCATACAGCTCCATCAACAAAAAATGTCCCTGAAATCTGCCCTACGCGACGATGTGGGACTCATCTTCATCACTATAATTGTCTTCCTCACCCCTGCTGAACTCGGCATACTCTTCAAGAGAAGATGTGGTGAATAATTCACCGGCCTTACTCTCATCTTTGGTTGGAGTTATAGCTGAGTCTGAGCTGTGAGATTTGCCTTTGTTGATCTGTCCCATGGACATCAAGTATAGAACTTCAGGAGATATGGTTACCAGAATGATGTAATTAATAAGTCTCAAAAATGTTGCATGTTTGAAGCAGCCACCAAGCGAAAAACTTCAATCTAGTAAAGGAAAGAGGAAAGACAACAAAATCAAAGTTTCCATTTGCTCTCTCATTTTCATCTTCTTTGCCCTTTCTCTTGCTTTCCCAAGCACTTTTAATTGGTTTCCTGTTTGTGTTTTTCAACGTCTATGGCTCTACCTAACTCTCTCTGTAACTACGCGTCAGTACTGAATCCTTACTTTTCAGCCTTAGCTAAAGATTTTCATACTTTTGCGGCAGATTCTTAGAATTTCTTGACCATACAAATTGTTATCCTGACTGGAGCTACTAACTGGGTGATTAGCAATCCTGAGCTCGATACATGTCGCGAATACATTAATGGTGAACTTGTAAGTTTTGGCAACATTTCTCTCTGATTACAACAAGCCTCCCACTCATTTTCTGGTTCAATGCATTCAAACTCACGCTCTTTCCTGAGACCCCATGTAATGCATTGATTGTTATTTTCTCACAATCTTTTGGTTTCACCATTTTGGCTCTATAGATCCAAGATAGAGCTTTATTTAGGTTTCAAACAGGCTGTAAACATGGCCATAGGAGACTAGAGGAAAAATATCCCGCTAAATTATATAAGTCTTCAATCTGATCTAAAAAATCAGAGAAAAAGTTATGCGACATATGGGACCCTAATTACCTCATTTCACATGGCTAGCATGTGTATAATTCCATCAGTCCTTTTTTCCTTTGGCATATGCAACCTAGAAAAGGTTTTAATCATACATATGTATGTGTATTACATAAATTTTATGTTCATAATATAGATTAACTGCAGCAGATCTTCAATTTTTACAATACAAACAAATTGCTGTCATTATATAGTTTTGTTTTGAGATGGCCTACAATGACTATATTTCTTTTCCTATCAAAAAGTCATCCTCAATGTATTAATCATACTCTCAACATGAGCTTACCAATCCAATCACCCATCATTTTTTCAGAAACACTTCATAAAAATATCAATCTATAGTATGCACTAACAAAATGTAGAAACTGGTTCCAGAAACACACTTAGTTTCTACTTTCTAGCTCAGCCACCACAAAGTGAATTTTAGCAAAGAAATATCCAGACACAGAAGTGCAAAAGCAAACTTACAGCTCTCAACAAAGTTCTCCTGTCCCTCTCCCGAGCATTCTTGATTGCCTAAAGCAGCCACAACATTGAACTCATCACAATGAACTACATAAACCACTCCAATTGCTTTAAATATTAGAAAGGCACTTCAGAAATAACAAACAAGGAAGTCACAATAAGAATGATAAAATGAAAACCTCTTCCAATGTCTTCTGCTCAGCTTCTACTTCTGTAATATCTCTGCAAGAATAGAAAGACAAATACTCAAGCACAAACTCAACTTATTAACTCTAAAATCAATCACTTCAAATACAAAAATTTCCACTTAATTTCACTTTCAGCACATTCCAATTAATCTTCACATCAATTCTAGTGTTTCAAGGAAAATTAATCAAGAAAAAGTGGAAAAAATATAAACCTTCCTATTATGTGGTCAACACGACAGGAACATTTTGCACATACATTATGTTCCTTGGCACAACCTGCACCCATTTTTCTCCATAATCAAGTCAAAAATCCTCTTTCACGAAGAAAAATTAGAATTCTCCACCAATAGTGAATTAGATATTAAGACTAAATAACATCAAACTGAAAGCCAAAAAGGCAAAAAGCATTAAATTCTAACCAGTGCAGAGATTGTGATAAGCTTGCCGAACATTTCTCTTGGAACACTGCTGACTATAAACAATTTCGCAAACAACAACACATTAAATTCAACATATTTGACAAAATTACGCAAAAAAAAAGGTACAAATTACCATTTGGCAGGTTCAGTAAGTGGCTTATATTTTCCGTATTTCCGTTTCCAATCAATCTGTTCTTTACAGCGAGAGCAAACTCCCGTTACTTCTGAATACGGCCTGAATTTTCCCCCGACTTCCTGCCATCATCAATTCATCACCATAGACTTATAAGCACGTGCACATATACACACACATATACATAGAGAAACTTTGAGGAAGTAGAAGATAGGTACGGTGGGGTTGATCTTGTGGCCAGCGTTGGGTTTCCAGGCGACTTTGTTCTGGTGCTTCGGCGGACCTTTACGGTTGCCGGCGCCGCTCATCTTCAGTTTAGACTGCCTCTCAAGCCTTTCCGTGACCTAACCCACAATTTGCAACTATAGTCCCAAGACTTTATTTTATTTTTTTCTATACAAGAAAATATAGGTATTATTATTGTTGAATATTATCACATTATTATTTATTAACCGGAATCTATACATTGATTCTTTTTTTCACGATTTACAATTTTAAAAATTAAAAAAATGATTTGGAAAATGACTTTATTCGGTTATATTTTCCCGGAACAACATTATTTTGAAAAAACATAACCAAACATATCTCCATTCTATTTTTATCCTAAAAATTCAATAAAAAAATATTAATTTGACTGCTACAGTAAAAAATATCTCTTTCAAAATATAAACAAACATATCAAAAATATCTTTCACATTCTCTAATAATTCAGTTTCTCAAAACACATAATAAAATTAAACAAGAAATATAATAAAACACTACCTAAATATGTTGAGCCATTTAACATATGAACATTTATTTGAAACCAACCATAACATCCTTTTTTCTTTTTTCCAAATGATTTATAATGTTGTATATTTTTATTAGACCTTCCAACAATTCTATCAATTTCTTTAATTTCAACTGTTTTTATTGAATTAGATGTTTTATTAAATCCTCCAGCAATTTAATGGATTTTTTTGAATTCTTTTACTTGCATGTGTATGTAGGTTCGATCATACTTATATGTTTGAGAATGCCTAGTTTAATGTTTTCAAAATCAAATCGAATAAAGAATGGATGATGTTACCCAGTGATTTGATCGATATGACATAATAATTATATTTAATTTTATAAATATATAATATTTTAATATTAACAAAAAATAAAACTTTCAATTAATATAGAAATAATATTGTTTGAAAAAATTTCAACTTATTTATTTTTAGTACGTTTTCTAGAAAATAATATTATTTCACAATTAGTCAACTATAAATAAATAAAAAAAATAATATTTTACATTAATTTAAGTAACATTTATTTAAAACTTCAACTCTAAGTAAAAATAAATTTTTCTCGCTAAATATTCAATATAATCTAATAGAGATTAAACAAAATAAAGTAATAAATTAAACATCAACATTCATATATAACTATTACTTCATTAAATTTTAAGAAAATAAATTCATATTTCAAAAAATTATATGTCCAAAATATTTAATCATCATCTTTAACTCGTAATTTTTCTATTTCTTTTCTACTTTTTCTTTAAAAAAAATAATTCTTAAAAAAAAAGTGAAATAGTTGAACCAGTATTAGTTTTAACCAATTCAACCAGTTTTTAATCAATTTCAACCATAAACGATTTTTATGCTTCAACCGGACCATATTGACCTCCGGTCACCGATCCGACCAGTTTGACCAGTCGATCTGGTCCGATTTTCTAAACTTTGATCGAGTTACTTGATGTATCATCTCTTTATTGATATATTTTCAAAAAAAATACCTAAAACATTCTTATTTTATTTTTTAATTTTTATAAATACAGCATTTGTAATAGTCATTTTTAACTCATTCATTCTATATCTCAGTATTACAATTTAACATAATTTTTTTAAATTATGTAAAAATTAAATAAATTTATCTATACTATCAATAATACGTCAACATCATTTTAATATGCTTTATAGTGATATATTTTGGATACCCTCACTTCTATCTTCAAATTCTTATAACTATAGCTTATCAATAGTTACAATTACCATTACAACTCAATTACTATACATGTCGTTATTATCATTTTATCATAACTTTTTATTTTTGTTTATATACATAAAATTATCAAAATAAAATAATATTATAAAATATTTTTACATATGCATGTAGTGTATCAACACATGCAATTATTATTATTATTATTATTATTATTATTATTATTATTATTATTATTATTATTATTATGCATACAGACAAACAAAAGAGAATAAGAAAAAGTGAAAAAAACATAAGCAAGTGAAGAATATTTGGTTAAAATAGAATTAAACACCAAACAGCTCCCGGGAAAGAAGCTATTAATTAATTATTGCATCAAATTACTGTCAAATATCAATTACACAAGAAAGAAACACACACTAATCCACATGGTTGCACTATTTTACGACGAAAACAAACTTTTAAGTCAACCGTCGCGAAACGCCGATTATCGAGTATCCCGGGCGCAGGTATTCTGGTAGTTACATGTCCGATTATCGTAGAACTTATTGGGCCGCGAAATGCAACTCCCGAACGCGTTCTTGTCGCAAAAGGTTTTTGTAGGATTTACTGCCCCGGGACTGATGGTTTTTCCTCCGCCGGCAAGGATCCTTCTGCTTGTTTCCGATTCCATCATGAACTCCTCGTCATCGTCGGCGGCGGCCAAGCAGTCGGCGATTCTGGTGGCGTTGCAGCCCTCAATCTCCGCTGGAATGGTGGCGGTGCTGAGGGATTCGACTTTCTGCGCGTTTATGTTGAGGAATAGGACGAGGAGAAGGGGGAGTGCTGCTGCGGCTGCTAGGCGAAGAAATGTGCGTTGGTTGGTGTTGAATTTCTCCATTTGTTCTGGGCCGGCGGAGTTAACTCAACTGGTGCTTGTGTTTCTGGTGGAGGAAGGGATGAGGGGTATTTGTAGATGGTGGCCACTTGTGGTGAGTGGCCATGGGAGTGAGTTGTGCAATAATTTCATATATGGATAGGGTGGCGGCATCGACGAAACAGTTTAAATCTTCTATTTTATTTTTTATTATATTTTATAAAAATATAATAAGTTTATTAAATATTTTTTATAAAAATAATTAATTAATAATTAAATATATTTAATATAAATATAATAACTTGAAATAAAAAAATAAGCTAAAGGATCCAAAATAGTGGGGTTGGGGTGGTCTTGAATATGTGTACTATGGTGTTGTAATGTTGTATATGCTTGTCTCTTTATTTCATGTACAATGATATTGTTATATCTTTTGATAATATAAAAATATTTTTTATTTAACATATATCATTTTCGAAAAAAAAACACTGATTGATGAAAAGTTCAATATTAATTTCCGTCATTAGTGCATCGAGATCTCCTAATTGAGAGATGTTGATTTTTAATTTTTATTAAAATTTAAAGTTTAAATTTTATTTTATACATATAAATGTGAGATTAATATCATTAAATTAATTAAATAATATCAAAATTTATGTATAGTATGCTGCATTTTTCAATGAAGCCAACTACAACTTGGTGCTTGGTGATGCACTTTTTAATTGAAAAAAATTAATAAAAAAATGTTTCTAAGTCAATCTTGATGATTGGGTGATTTAATTTCCAACAGAAATTCTTTCTTTCTTTTCTCTTTTTTGGTTTTTGGAAAAAGAGTGGTTTCTTTACTGCACACTCCTGCAATAAACGAATTAAAAGCATTAGGTTGCCTCAATAAAGACATCTTGAATTTTCTATTTTATTTTGTATTCTAATATAATGTAATATGTCGAGTGTATTTGATTATCAATTAATTATTTTTTATTAAAAAATATTTAATACGTGTTATACATTCATATAATAAAATAAAAAATAAAATATATATTTAAATAAATACAATAAAAAATCTCTCATACTTAAGATAGTAATAGAATTTTTGGAGAAATGCACCTTAAAATCACTATGTAGAGATGCGGTGGATGAGTTATCAAAAGTGCTGAATGAGTTAAATCTTCAAGTACTGTCCAGTGGGCTGCTAAAGCAGAACCACTTAAAAAGAATCTACAGGACAGTTGGATGGTCGCGATACCTACTTTGTCCAATGCGAACAGATCAGTAGCATGTATATATATATATATACTATAATTTAAAATTTAAATTTAAGTATAAATATATTTGTCCTATATTAAAAAAAATAAAAAAATCTCCTTTATTTTATAAAAAATAACATATTTAATAGTTTGAATTAAGATTTAGAGGAAAAATATAGAGGAAAGTCAAAAGCATATTATTATATATTTAAATTAATTCACTTGGTACTTGGCATTTGTGTTTAAGAAAATATTATTTTCTTTTGTAAAAAATTAATTTCGAGTAAGAAAATAACTTTATCCTCTTTTGGAAATTAATGGCGTATCCTTTTAAAGAATTGCGATTTTTTCAAAGTCCGTATTAAAAGTTGTATCTTCTCAAGAAATAGTTAGATTTATATGGTACAACTATTGAGAATCATTATGATATTTCAGAAAGAATGCCTTCTACTAATATAAATATAATTCAAGAGAAGTGCCAGAATATATATATATTCGAAAAATAAGTCTTCCTTTCTTCTCTATTAAAATTTTATCATATACTCAAAAGCTTTGTAAATGATCTTGAGGAAAATTTTTGAAGCTGCTATCCACAGATTTCGGGTGGTTTTATTGTATTCTAGAAGTGAATTTTCATTTCAATCCGATAGCAAACTCATAGTGAGGGCAATAATCATTTTAAAAAAAATGTGTCTACGCCTCAAGCTACATAATTATTTATTCAGTTCTATCAATTTTCCTAACATCCGCAACATCTATAACTTCAATTTTTCTACGCGATTGAACAACTCAAATATTTCCCCCCATATTACAAATGCTGCACCTGTCTTCAACCGTTAAGCATATCAAAAGATAAAATCTTGCCATTGCTGTATTGCATAACAGATTGGAGATGATGGTTCGAGATGAATCACCCTCCGATTTGCAAGCTTTGATAAGGGGTGGCTCTACCTTTAGTTAAGAAAGACGACCGTCTTGAGCCCTAAATCTTGAAGGCCTTCTATATGTATTTTCTTTTATATTTTAAGCCTAAAAAACGAAAGTATAAGGCCTATATTTTTGTTTTACATTATTGATTTTAGAAAAATTAAATCTTTAGTTTAGAAATATCATATATATATATATATTTTCTTTTTCTTTTTCAAACAATTTAGGCATAATAAAAGTATAAGACCTTTAACTTGGAGGTTTTGTTAGTTAAACTTACAATTAAACAATTAATTTAAATATAATTAATTAAAAATATATATTTAAATTTTATTACTTTTGAGTTGCCTAAATCTACACTCTCCTTTTAATTCTTTTTTTTTTTTGACTTTTCAAAATCCTATCTCACTCATTCTTTTTCAATACTAATCATTAAATAATATTAGCGTTAATTCTCTTTTACTATAAATCAAGATTTTATTTCTTAAATTTATTTTTCATCTTCTGAAATAAGTTTCTCAAAATTAACACTAATTAAATCTGTCGATGTCTCAAGAAAAATAAAATGGGTTAATTACGCTATCAATTGAAAAAGAATGTTAAATAAAATTAGTTATATAAATATAATTAGTAATTTTGTATCTTAAAAAAATCAAAGAACAAAATTTCGATAATAATAGTTTATACAAAAAGTTTTTTTCTATAAAAAATGAAATGATTATTAAAAAGAAATGTATATTAAAAAATTATTTTTTTTATTATACATAAAAGGCCTTATTTTTATATTTCACCTTGGGCCTCCAATTTCACTAAGATGGCCCTGGCTTTGATCAAAGGGATTGCCAATTTGCCATCCATGGAGCCCAAAAACACACTTTGTCCAGCGGCCGCACCAAAAGATATGATGCACGCAACATAATCGATAAACCGCATAGCTTGAATAAGACATCCAACTCATATTATTATGTACTTCACAATTACTACTTGGTTGATTTAATCAATTCTGCAATCTATTAACTTGGCTGTAATTAGGGGTGTCAAATTTTAACACGATACAAATCGACAGGATATTATTAGGTTTGAATTAGAAATTATTGGATTAGGTCGATATCAAGTCAACCCAATAAGCAAAACGAATATTATGAGTTGGTTTAGGTTATCCGATAAATTCGATAATTTTATTGGGTAACCCACCAACCCAATATAACCCAGCCAAATCTAATCCGATCCATTAAAAAAGAAAAGAAGTATACATATTATGAATTAATACTTATGTGTACTTGTTCTTTGCATCAAAACCACAATTAAAAGAAGAGAATAGCAATGAAGAGATATGATTGAAATTAAAAGCTGGAATATGCTATACTTTTTATATTTTAAATTAATAACTTGATGTTAGTTTTGAATAATTTAATTTTAAATTAATTTGTATTGAATTAAAGATTATTATTTACTACTTAATACTTGACTACATAGTATTGTTTGGATGACTATTAATAATTGAAATTGCATTTTTTTTGTTGGAATTCAATTTCATGATTGTTAAAATTGAGTTATCATGAATTTTTAGTTTAGCATTAGAATTTCCATATTGTTGATGTTGTATGAAAAATTGGATATAACTTGCTTCCTTCATTAAAAATTTAGTTGAACATAAAATACTATAGTTTTTTTTTTTTTTACATGAATTATTAATGAGAAATAGTTACAAGTTGAAATGGATTGAGTTCGAATTAACATGAAAACTTTCATACTAGGTTCAGATTAAAACTTATTAAGTTCAATACTTTTTGAATTGGGTTTGAATTAAACACAATTTTATAACATTCACACCATAATTTGACATGAAATAACCTAATACGATACGATCCCTTAGCTATAATTGCCTTCACAACTCGAGGCTCCACATCGTCTTCAATCTAAGAAAATCATGACATTTTGAGGGGATATAAAAGATGTAAAGCCAAATGAAAGATGACAATTAACTTTACCTGGAGTTTCCCCTTAATCAAGGAATAAGGAATTTGACCAGATTCAATTGTGGCAAGATCAACCCCATCTCTCCTTTTATTTTATTTTTTGCACACGCACATAAAGGGTTCGTTTGAATTTGAACTCTTGACCACCCACATTATATGAAAGATCTATGCCGTTGGGCCACAGACTACTAGGCAGATTAATTAGCGATGACAATTTATACTCGATTTGCAGTACTCACCGTGATTCGCTCCGATTGGGGCCGGTAGAAAATCCGCTCTGCAGTGGATCAGATTGGTTCGGGTTTATTATAAACCCACCCCGAAGTACTTATATATATTTATATCTAATTTAATTTTTTACAAAA
>JACGDI010004513.1:434826-482345 GCA_014898725.1 Jacaranda copaia
TCAACAAAAAACTTTGCTGAAGAAAATGTGATGGTGGATCTGACTAAAATGGATGCAGGGTCAACAGAAAATCTTGCTGAAAAAAGTATCAAGAAGGAAAAAATTAAAGATGAAGTCCAGAGCATAGACCAGAATAAAATGGATGTAGTGTCAACACAAAATGATGCTGAAGGAAATGTGAATGCCCAAAGAAAAAGGAAGAGGAAGGGGAGCAAGAAGGCAAAAAAGAAAGATGAAGAGTCTGCCTTATTATCAGATGTGGTTGAGGTTTCATGTTACAAATCTTCTCCAGGATTAACTCAAGAGAGATGCGGACTGTTGGCTAGGCCCATGGAGTTGGAAGGGAAATTTTTTCCTTCTGAAAGCCAACATATAGGACATCCTAATCTTATGGCCAGACAGAACGGAAGGTTTGAGAATGGGGAAGTAGAGAATAAAATTACTCTTGATGAGGGAAAAGGTATTGCTGAGAGTAAGAGTGTATTATCAACTTGCAAAGCAGAGGTGTCCTTGCCTTTTTCTTCATGTGACGTAAAGTATGCGGACCGCTTGTATCCAAAGATGGTAACAAGTAGAAGAAAACTTCTTGTCCTTGATGTAAATGGTCTCCTTGCAGACATAGTAATGCCGCCACCAAAAGATTGTACAGGAGACATACACATATTAGGACGGGAGGGTGAGATTGAGATGATGCCTTTTATATATTGAAACAATTCCTGATGTATACTTATCTTATTTATCAGGTTGAAAAATATCTGGATTGGATATGACTGCTCTTTACTTATTATCTCTTGTAGTTTTCAGACGACCCTTCTGTGGGGATTTTCTGAGGTTTTGCTTTCAGAACTTTGATGTGGCCATATGGTCATCAAGATCCAAGTAATCCTCATACTTTGGCTCTTTCTTTTGTGATGTTACAGTTTGCCTCTCTCTTTTCTATCTAGCTATTCCCTTTCTCATTTTCCATGAGGAATTGGACGTGAAACATATAGCATTACTTCTTTTTACCTTCTGCAAGTTTCTTGAGCCCCTTCCATGATTTGTCTTGCTAACCTTGGTATATATTTGACATACAGGAGAATTATTCGCCCAATTGTCGATTATTTACTTGGAGATCTAAAACACAAGTTGCTATTTTGCTGGGTAAGCTTTCCAAAATGCTACCTAAGTACCTTTTTATATTCAGTGCTGGAATAAAATTATTTTTGTGTTATTTTTATCAGATCTGTCTTATGACTATTTATACCCCAGCTCACATTGTGATGCATTTTCTGCATTTGGCTAACTGCATGCGTCCTAGTGGCTAAGGAATACATGCAAACTAACCCAAAAAGTATATGCTATAATAAATTTAGTCAAGCATGCAGGCATGAGCAAAACAGCATTTCTCATTTTACATGTCCTATGGGCTATAACAATGCATATAATCTTTTCTATAGAATCATCTGATTGTTGTTAGATTAAGATTATTCAACTCACATAGGTGCTGAAAAACCTTGGCTCCGGCAGTCAGTTTTGTCTATGTTTGACCTCTGAATGCATGGACTTAAGAGTGGGCCCTTTTGGATATTTTACTTGATCTTGATCATGAACTCATTTTATGACACATACATACATGTAATGCAGGATATGTCGCATAGTACTCAATCAACGTTCAAAACTCTCGAAAACCATTGTAAGCCCTTGGTTTTCAAGGAACTAAGGAAAATTTGGGACAGTGATACTAATTTGCCTTGGAAGAAGGGAGATTATGATGAATCAAACACGTTGTTGTTGGATGATTCTGCTTACAAGGCCTTGCTCAATCCAGTAAGCATTTGACCTTACTAAGGTTTCTCTATTCCTCTCATTTCTCTTTAGCTCCTTATGTCTCCTAACTGTGAGCTTTTTGTTTGACCTTGTTTTAGTTGCATACGGCAATATTTCCCCACTCATATCACTATGTGGATAAAAATGACAATTCATTAGGTGAGATTCTTTTCCATTTTGATATATTTGTTGTGCTGTTTTCCATGATATTCTTTTCCCAGAACATTTTTCTTCACCCTTGCAGTTTCTTTAGATATCTCTGTTTTAAACAGTCATTTCTTTCTCTTTATCCTTCTGCAATAATTCAAAATAACTTGACCCGGAAACATCACAGAGTATCCAAGTCATATATAATTTTCTGTTATTCTGTTTTGAGATAGTACCTGGGAAAATCCTGCTGCATTTTGGCCAAACCTCAGGGGTAGGAAACAGGCCACTAAATAGGTGACGCCTAGATTCTTATCATTCAAATCTTTGCCTTTGCTCCATTTATTTACAGATTCACCTTTTTCATCAGATTTAGATTACACTTTTTGCCAATTGTTCAATGCCCCTTCTGACTTTAATGGGGTCATGCCAACCTTCAGCCTTTCGACTCCCCTGTTGTTTATTGTTTAACATTTAATGAAAATCTTATATTCATTCCTGTTCAAGTCTTTTCTAGATTGTGGGAATATCTCTCATAAACATTCACTCTAGAAACAAGCAAGGCCTAGATTTGCTGATCTTTCCAATCTATGCCATTCATCTTTTGCATCACATTCATGAGAAAGTATTTGCAAATTTTCAAATGCCCCTTTCATCTTCTAATAGTGTCACGTAAACCTTTACCCTTTCTTGGTTGAGAATGAGTTTGGATTCTCATATAATGACCACTTTATTGCAGGTCCTGGAGGTAATCTTCGACTTTATTTGGAAGGATTGTTAACATGTGAAGATGTGCAGAAATATGTCGAGCAACACCCATTTGGTCAAGGAGCTATAGATGAAAAGCATGTGTCCTGGGAATTCTACACCAAGGTGCTTCATCATATGTCCTACGGACTGGGAACCAAAAGACACCATTGCAGACACAGTTCTGGAGGTAGAAAGCATTAAAGACTTAAGACCTCCATCTACCTGAGGGTTTATGATCTTGGGGCAACAATATTTCCTTTCCTTTGTTTTTCAGATTCTTCCACTAGACAAGATGGTGATGTTGAGCACAAATGTAGGACCTAAGTAAACAGGAGAAACTGATGGTCTATTATGGCTAAGTCCAAAAGATTGTGTTTTTTCCCTCATGCTGGGGGCCTTAGAACTTATGGGACTTCAGAAATTTTTTGGATCTTTGTGAAGGGGGAAAACCCCTCCGTTGTTATTGTTTTGATGTACTTGTTTTGTTAAATTCATTCTTTCTTGGTTTTGGGTGAAAGGGCATTTGTATGAATGAGATCTTGTTGGTTTTGGTGACCTTAAATTCATCCTTTCGTGGTTTCAGGTCAAGAGAATATATATACTGAAACGTTGCAGATTGTACCTGAAATTTGAATATTTTTTTGACCGTTTGATTGCGGAAAAATATAGCCTATGTTTGTTTAGTTTTTTGTGAAAACATTTTTTAACTCTATAAAATTATGACAAATGAACTACACATTCTTCAATTTCAACTCTTACAACGCTTTTTTTATTCTTAAAATACCCTCCAAAAGCAGAAAAAAAACAAACCTACCCTTCATTTTTTCACTCTACTTTTTACATCACCTATTCATTTATTATTATCTCATTTCACTTCGCTCATATATATATATATATATATATATTATAAAAATATTAAAACATTACTAATTATTTTTTTTATTTTCCTTTTGGATTTAGTTATAAGTTTAACCAAAAAAATTAAATAAAGAATGATAATTTTTTAAATAATCTTAAACATTCAATAAAATATTAACAAATAAATTAATATAATCATCCAAAAATATTTAAAAAATTAATTGTAATTTAAAAATATTTTATTTATTTTTTATTTTTGAGTAAAATATATAATTTACAAATAACTAATTTATGATTTAATGTATTATTCATTAATTACAAAGTAAATATGTTAAGTATATTTCAATTATCTTATTTAATAAGTTAATATATAATTTTATTATTTTATTTATATTTTTAAATATTTAATTATTTATTTAAACAGTAAATATATTAATAATTGCAAATTTATTAAAATATAAATAATATTTTTATTAACTCATATATTTACTTAAACAATAAATAACTCGTATATTTATTAAAATCTTACTAAAATATTATTTAAATTAGTTAATTACTTAGTTAATTACTATTAATATTATTAATTATAGAAATTTAAAAAATATTTAATTAGCAGTGCATAATAATATGTTTATCCATTTTTTTTGCTTATCATTAAATAAAATTTTATAATTAAATAATATTATTTTCATTTCATAATTTTTATTCATTTCATCAAATTATTATGTCATAATAATTTCTTTATTTATAAATTTATAAATTTATAAATTAAATTAATTACGCATCACTTCACTACAATCATATATCAAATATTACAAATACATACATACATACATACATACATACATACATCAATAAACCATACACATCCACATATATTTATTAAATTTAAAAATATAGTTTCATTCTACAAACCAACAAAAAAGTTATTGATTTGATATCTACAATAAATTTTATCTCTTGCAAAACAATTCCAAACAAATAATTCCATTTTCTATGTTTTCCCAAAATAAAACCAAACAATAGGACTATTTCCCAATTTTAACTCCCAAAATACCTTTATCTAGAACATTTTCCATAATTCGCCCAAAACGCAACCAAACATAGCCATAGATTACAAAATGTATCCTTTTCAGGTCTTTCATACTGTGGCTTCAGATGAGGTGAAACTATAGTTGTGGTTTTCTTTGTGTAATTGAGAGAGGAAAGGGCCCAAAGGTTGATTGTGGGCACTAAGATAGACCATGATCAATGCTCATGCACATGATTCATTGTTGCAATCTGAATTGCAATAGTTAAATGACAGTACAACAATCCTTGGTTAATCATAAACCTTAATTATTGGAAGTATTAATCTCTCATGAATTCAAGGTGAAAAATGGTTTAGAGTAACAATAAATACTCAAGCCAGTATACATATTAAAAGCCCGTGTTTATATATGCAGCTTTCATGATAAATTATCCTGCCACTCCCATGATTTTATTTATCATGCCAATCAAACTATAACGCAATGATAAAAGATTGCACAAATTATCACATGACAAATAATCATGAGATAATTTAAAAATCTAACCAAACTAGCCCTAAATGTTTTTCTTTTCTTTTTTCTTTTTTAAAACAACAACTAATTAGTTCAGATATTTAATCGATTCAAATTTTCACAATTAAAAAATACTTGATTCTATTTCGAATATGGTTTAAAAAAAGAAAGATAAAATATAAATCTACGTATATATTTTAGAATTGTCCAATGTCAAAATAATTAAATGGGCAATTTATTTTATTAGCTAGACTATAGTAGAACATTTTATAATGGAATTCCAAAGATGAAGAGGAATTGCAATGAAAGCAATGATAAGACAAGCATGATGCAAGGCCATGATACGGTCCCCCTATAGTCTTTGAATTATTGCAACTTTTTGATTGCAATGGAACACCAAATTCAGTAGAAAATGGAAGAACTAATAAATATATATTGGACTTATTCATTTGTTTCAATGTGCTATGAATATGATTGAGATATTAATATAAGTTATGTTAGTGGATTTTGGAATTTGAATGGCAAAATTATTGGAGACATTTATAAGAAAAAATGTCCATTTATAATTTGGACAAGACAAAGAATTGGGACTTGGAATATGACCTAAGTAATGAAATAAATTTGTGTTAAATTTGTGCCCCAAATGTCATGAACATTGATGACATGAATATATACTTTTCAATAAAAAGAATATAATTATTATTTAATCCATAATAAAATACAATGCATGAATATGAATGCGATATACAATGAGTACGAAAATATAATAATTTTTAAAAATTTGGGACATATAATTTTTTAATTTTTTATAAGTATTAAATTTTTAAAAAATATAACAGAAAATTCAACTATACCCAAAACTATATTAAAAAATGCCATTATTCGTGTCCCATGCCGTGCTTAGAGGTGTTTTTATTGTGCCAATTTATTCTTTTTTTTCTTTTTTATTTAATTTTATACCCATCGAACAACAAATTGAAGACTATTTTATTCTTCTTGATTTCTAAATACATTCAATTTTGTATCGAATACATATTGAAATTGTGCGTGTGTTTGACATATATTTAATATTACACATACTAATTTTTTGAAATATGAATACATTAAAAATGATAAAGATTTTATAATAAGATAACACTTGGAAGGAAGAACTTAAGATAAACTTCTAAAGATTTTTTTGGTGGTCTACAAGTGCCCATCCCAAGTAAGGATAGAATTTTCTCCATTTTACACCATGACCCACAATGGACTAATGGACTATGTACTATCCCAATTCATGACTTTTTGGGCTTCTCATGATTGTAACCTCATAATCATTTTCAACTCTTACACAAGAAGTTGCTGTTGTTGACACAAACCACTCACTACCCTCATTCCTTATGCAAATTGGACAATCTGAATTTTAGATCAGTACATATGATTCTCAACATTGCTTTAGGGCAATTCTTGGTGATCCTATAACCCTATTTCCTGCAATATTCATGACATTAGAAACTGAGATTTTCTTCTAATCAAAATCGATTTGGGTCGACTCTACAAGTTCGATTGGGATTTATGTTAGGGTTATTGGGAGATTCAGGGGAAAATCTTGCAACACTCAAGTCAACAAAAGGTAAAAAAGAAAGTTAAAGCTATAATAGTATAGTAGCCGTAAGGTGATAAAAATGTAACATACATGAAAAATGTACCAATTGACTTATTTATAGTGATGCCACTCAGCAGGATATGATGTCCATGTGAACATATCCACATCAATTAAACTTATCAAGATTCAACTGTGTTAAGAATTCGAATTTTATTTAAGCAAACTTGAAAAAGAGGATCAAATATATGCCAGCTGCATTTGATCATTATTTCATTGGTAATATTTTGATAATACCACATAAATCACAATCACAATCAAAACTTGATCTTACCTATAGACTATACACTAAGTTCCAATTTCTAGTATGGTGGGTGAGATGCCCTTAGATTTTATTTAAGCCCAAAAAAGTTGTTGATCTTAGGGATCTCCACAAAGCCAATAGGCTTTCAAGTCCAACATATTATGTGGATAACTACCCATTAAATTACCTGACACATTGTGGATTTCATTTCAAGAATTGAAATCATACCTATGAATGAGGTGTTTCTCTGCAGATTCTTTCACCTTTTCTTCTTTACATTTCTCAGATCCCAATGGATCACACTGCAGAAAACTATGACTCAAGGGCTTCTTGATTCTATCAAAATTGGCATGTGCAAACAGATAACTTTCTGAATTTCATGGTTCCTACTTGGTTTTGTGAATTGCACTTTGACTTTTCATCCAAAATCTTGAGCAATTCTTGCTACCCAAGAAGCTTGTGTTCTCATTAATCTCTCATGTTTTGATCTTATTTTTTATAATATTTGTGGCAATTGTATATTTTCAATATACATGAATGATAATTTCAATTAAAGTATGATTATCTGTAGTTTCGTAAACTTATTATTTTAAACACAGTTTACATATTTGAGTTACTTATGTCACACTCATTTTATTTTATATTTTAAAATAAATTTTCATGTTATTCAGAGCAAATTACTTAAATATCAAATTCAGATCATAATCAAAATTTATAGCTATAATCCCACCCCCCCTTTTCATCTTTCCTACGTCTCATTATCACGGTATTTGAAAACTTCATTTAAAACCCTAATTAATTATTTAATTCAACATGATCCCATTTGATTGCCTAAGCAAAACCCAATAATTTATGCAGCCATGCACATGGTTGATTTGGTGGGGGATAAGTGGGGAGAGGGGTCATATGACAATCATGGTGGACAAATGGGGTAGGGGTTTCTTGGAACATAGTATTTGCTAGGATGGATTGAGATAGTTAGTTGGGTTCTTGCCTTGTCAAAATCAGGCAGCCCTCATGCAACTTTTATCCACATGATCATGCAACCTTCCTTGTACCCTCCAATTTTAAGCCCTCAAGTTTCAATCCTTCAATTTTTTGTTCTCAATTGTACAAATGTATGACTATATCTACAGATGCACCATAATTAATCCCCATGTAAGCATATGAATGATCTTCTTGGAAAATGCATCTCATGTCCTTAGAGCTTTTATTATTATTATTATTATTTGGGACAAAATACATAACTTAAGGATTAAGGATTGCTAATGAGAGTCCTCGTCATCATATAAAAAGATATTTATTTACGTGCGAAATTATCTTATATGAATTTGATTATCCAATTGATTATTACATCACCAACTAAAGGCTAGAGATCAAACAATTCAGTATCAAGAATGACTACACGAATATCAGATTAGGTCTTCTATTCAATTCTCTATTCCATTTCATAAACATATGACATGTGTATTAAATATTTTTTTTCTAAAAATAATTAATTAAGAATTAGATAAACTTGGCATAAATACACCAAATTGAAATAGGAGATGGAATAAACATATTTCTATGAAAATGCACATGTGCATGTGCAAGCTCACAAATTATAGGAACCCTAGCCATAAATATCCACAATTGAAAAAGTAATGGAATTTAATCTTCAATCAAGTTGAAATTATTGTTGCAAAAACTCATATAATTGCCTCTTTTTTAGAGCTATGATGTGGAAATCTTGGATTTATTACTAAAAAATGACACATAAATCATATGATAAAAAATTATTAGCTGGAGAAAATTTGCCTTTTTACATGAATGTTGGCCACTAATAATAATCACTTTTCCAAACCAAAGAACATGCATCCATGTTACTGCAATTTTTAGTTGGGCTGTCACACACATTAAGGTCTAAAGTGTGGGTAATTAGGACAAAAAAATGAGAACTGATAATGCAGAATCTAACTTAAATTATCATAATGCCTTTGTTAAAAAAAATTCAAATGAATACCACTAAATAGTAATTGTAACATTCTTCCCAAATCCTAACAGGAGGACTAATTAACATGAGAAGATATATAATGTCAACTTTGTTAATAATAATTTGCATAAAGTACAAATACAAATTCTTGTAATATTCTTCCCAAATCCTAACTAGAGAATGACCTGAAGTACATAAATGCAAAAACTAAATAAATATTTTAGTTCTTTTAAAAAAAAATTAAAGAGGAAAAAAAAAGTCTTAACAGTTCATACAAGTACAAATACAACTATAAAAGTACTTGTACCTCCCAAAATTCTTTCTAGAAGATGCCAAAATACTTAAAAGAACCGTATAGAATTCTATGTAATCCATACCCTACAAACTCAATGATACTTTGGTTCTCTAACAAGATTTTTGGACTTCTTTTAACTTCAATTTAACTCCGAAATAATAAAAAATAATTGTGGTGCACTTCATATATGTGTTTAAATTTTCATATAAGAAGTGGAAAATATTTATTTATTATCGAAAACCTTCTCCAACCCCACGAAAATCGTGTATTCTGCATAGTATTCCTACATTCAATTGTTGTGCCTAAATATTGGACCAAACTTGTTCAACTATCAAAAGAGCTAGATCCCAAGTACTATGTGGAATAAACAGAAGAAATATAAAATCGGATCAAACATGTTGTCGTCAAAAGTCTATTGCATGCTACGCTCAAAAGCCCATATTTCTTTTAGAAAATCTCCTTATTGTTCTCATAAGCAGGACCAAACATGTTGCTGCAGAGCTTGTATTTCTTCTAGAAAATTTGCTAATTTCTCCTTTAACATGCTCACTAGTTCTTTTAGAAAAATTTTCCTTTTTCTAATTGTATAATTGGCTTTAAACTTGCGGGAAAAGGGTTTAATATGGGAAGAATTGCCAGTAAAGAATCCACTTACCTTGCCTGACAGAACCCACATGCCCATCCATAGAGGTCCAGGCTCCAGACTCCTGACCCACCCACATTACATTGTCCACATGAAAAAAATTGAAAGAAAATGACCATTAAAACTATGACCCACATATTCACACTAGATCTGACCCACATTCCCTCCTTAAAACAAATAAATAAAGTACTTTCTTTTGTATATATTACATTCCCTTTGAAAGCTCTACCCTCCATCATCCATCTGCCTTTTCCTTGAGAGAACCAAAAGACAAAGTACAAACTTATTTTTCCTCAAACCCAAAAACAAAAAACATCTCTTCTTGATCTATCCCACGATCCCACTGTTGTCCATTCAAGATTTTTCTTAATTCCTGGTGGCATTTAACAGTTATGTTTGTCCAGAAAGAGCTATCTTTTTAAGCCAATGCAAACCAGTTGTCAAGACTGATTTGCATCTCACCTGTAAGTGCTCTGTTTTCTGTAGTATCTTCTTCCGCACATAATTCTGACAAACCCCATAACCAAAATATTTGGACAAGACCAATGTCCTCCCAGTATCTGAAACATTCCTCAATCAATCACTTTATTGACAAGAAGGATACTTAATATAAACAAAATCTCTCATATGAACATGTTAGAACCTTACCTCTGCATGTATAAGCGTAGACCTCATCATTTTTGAATTCTTGAATCAGGTTTACCTCTGGAATAAAAGCCTGCAGAAGCAGGATACAAAGAGCAGAAATCAGTTTTCCTTTCTTTTGGCATTTAAGGAAGAAATAGAAATGTCTGCAAAGATACTGTCTTCTTTAACAGATGAGAACAGAGATATACGGAAGCAGATTGGATGCATGAATGGCATATTTCAACTCTTCAACCGCCACCATTTCCTTACTAGTTGCCGTATCAGCAGCCACAACCACAAGAGGCTACTTCTAGGTATGTTAGTGCATTCAGTCTTCAACTCAAGCAGCCAAAAAATGAAGAATCATATTCAGTTTTAACATATGATGACATCAATTTTCGGAAGAACGCATTTGTTTATGGTAATTAGCAACTTCAGGCCAGGCATCATAATACACTTTCAGAGTTTTACTTCTTCATGCAGCTTCTATTTAGAGGATAAATGCTACACTTCATGTATATGATAATTACATCTACCATTCCCCTATCATTTGGCTAAGGTTACTGAACCCATTTTCTTGTTTTTAAAGGTGCCCAACACCAATTTGAGCCCCATAACGCAACAAAAGCTGTCATGGTAAGACTCTGAATATATTCAGTTCTCTTGTTCTCAAAAAAATGACTAATCATTTTATAGCTACCTCTACCCATTAGTTAATTTCCACAGATGTAATTAATTAATTAACTCACAGGGAAAAGATTTGGAGGCAGAGAAGAAGAGAACAAGAGTGTCCATGGGATCATCCCAAGCGTCCCATTCATCTTATTCCCATTCATCTGTATTCTCATCAATTGATTATAATAGAAAAGCTCAACCAGAAACAGTTCCACTGAGACAAGTCAATATTTCTGAAAGCCCATTTCAGATTGCAGCCATGACAGAACAGCAGCCTTCATTGACTAAGGGCCTGCAATCCCCTGATATTCGAGATGTGGTGAAGGACTCGATGTACAGGGAAGCCCGTGGTGTGTCTATCAGAGCCCTCACTAATGATGACAGAAAAAAAGTCACTGTAGTTAAGCACATTGACTCTCCCAGGCCCTTGCAGCAGTCCAAATTTGGAAAGCCAAAAGCTGCAGCTTATGAAGGATCAACTCGCATTTTTCCTCAGGTCCAGGAAGGTACAACAAACTCCAAGGATGAGCAGCTGACACTTCCTCGTTTCTCTTATGATGGAAGAGAATTACAAGATACTTTTAGGACAACCATGAAGCTCAAGGAACTCCCAAGATTATCATTAGACAGTAAAGCAAGTTCCATGACTTGTTCAGCCATGGAGCCAAGATTTAATTTTCCAGGCAGGAACCCGCATGTGGAGAATGAGATCACCAGCCAAGTTCTGCCAATGAACCAAGAACCTGGAAGTCACACTCGATCATCCAGCATCGTAGCAAAGCTAATGGGTTTGGATGCTTTCCCAGATACCATCTCCACAGATGAGAGTTGGATTACAAAGATTAATTCAAGCTCAAGCCCAAGCCCTGGTGTAGCTTTCCTTTCGAAATCATCCACAACAGCTGAGGAAAGCAAGCAAAGCCAAGTTTCTTTTGCCCTACCTGTTTCACGAAAGAATCCTGCCTCATCATCACCACGACTGCGTAATGCCCATTCTGTCAGGAAACCAACCACATGTTCAAGGCTTCCAATGGAACCAGCTCCATGGAAGCAACGAGATTCTATTCCAGTTTATTCACAAATGATTGCACAGGGTAGGAAAGCTCCAACAAATACCCCACATCCATCCTCAGTTTATGGTGAAAACACCCCACATCCATCTGCAGTTTATGGTCAAATTGAGAAAAGGATAGCTGAGCTTGAATTCAGAAGGTCTGGAAAGGATCTCAGAGCCCTTAAACAGATACTTGAAGCAATGACGAAAACAAGAGAGAGGTTGGAAATCCAAAGAGGAGAGTCCTCTGAACTCACAATCCAAAAGAGATGCAGTTCAGAAGACAACTTCACCAACCACAATTCTAACTCGTCAATGTCCCAGAGCAGAAAGACTTACCAGCAGGTTCAGGCGATCAAGGGAACTTGCCATCCTATGCAATTAGATTCTTCCATTAGGATAAAGAAGTCAGCCAAAGTGATGGAGAAAGTCAAAATTTCAAGCTCCACTCATGTCTCCACAACGGGAAAATCGCATCTGCAGAGACTCCAAACTAAGGACCCCAAATATCAAAGGGAGAATCCAGTACACAGAGAAAAAGCAAAAGATCACACACCAAGGTACAACAACATGAAAGAGCCCAGTCGGAATCTTCCTTCCATTGACAAGAAGACTACTTGGAGAAAGTCAGAACTAGACCGAACCTTAAGAGCACCTCAACACATGATGGTAGAAAATTGCACCACCTCTGGAAGGAACTGCGGAATGCTGAGTCCAAGATTACAACAGAATGTACCCCAGAATGAAGGAGAATCTCGTATGACCAACCCATCATCAAACTCCAGCAGGGTCAAGAAGCATTCCAGCAAGAATGTAAGAGAAAAGTGTTCCCAGAACAGAAAACACAAAGTGAAATCAATGGATTTGCAGTTAAGTGATGACCAATTGAGTGAATTTACTAGCAAGACAAGATACTCAAGTTACCAAGGTGACACAGCTTCTGTAAAATCAGAAAGCAACAACAGTGTGACTTCACATATAGAAACAGAGATCATAAGCTCAGCTAATTCCATTAACACAAATTCCAGAAAGCAACAGGCAAGTAAAAATAGAGTAAGTGATGCTACACCATTGCTTAATTAGCTGTTCCACTTCATTAGTTGACAGGTTTCCTCATTTGCCCCCCAGAATTCTCTGTCGACATCAAAAGAACACATGCCAGCAGTTCAACTCACAGTCGCCATTGTGGAACAACCAAGTCCAGTTTCAGTTCTTGATGCTACATTCTACAGTGAAGATTCACCTTCTCCAGTAAAGAAGATAACAACAGCTTTTCGAGGTATCGCTCTGTTTCCCTAACTAAAATCTTCTTGACCATCAAATTTCAAACTTGAACTATAATTTTTTTTTTTTAATTTCTTGTAACGGTTCTACAATTGACAATATGCAACAGTTACAATTAAATCAGAAACAAGAATCAATCAGAAAATTACTTGTTAAAACAAATCAAGACATGATGAAATGCACTTCACAATGTATGTTATGATCCAGCATCACTTAAATAACAGCTCTAACACATAAATGGCCAGCAAAATTGTTTTCATGTTTATTTCATATAGTGATTAGAGAACTAACGAGCTATGCCCTATACAATTGTCATGCTATCTTGCATATACTAACATTGTGGATAAATTATCTGACTGATGAAATATTCTTTGTTTTGTGCCAAACTGAATTAAAGATGAGAGCCCAAGTCCTGATGAAGCAGAATGGCAGCTTGAGAATCTAAATCATTTAACAGACAGCACAACATCTGGTTCCAGTTACAAGTACAATCACACATCAGAAAATATTGTGCGAATTGTTCATGAGCCTACAGTCTTGGAAACTGAACCTAATGAAACTGCCACAAATCACAATGAATCTGCATATTGGAGCTTCAATCCAGATCACAGATACATTTACAAGATACTAATGGCATCGGGACTCCTGAAAGACAAAAGCATCATCCCAACAGCTAAAGAGCTCCTCTCCTCATGTCATCCGATCAACACCGACACGTTCCATACCCTTGAAGAAATGGAGGACTCCATGGAGGAAGCACATGTAGAACACATTGAAAAGAAAGATCTGATGAAGTTAAATCAGAAAATCCAAAGAAAAATTATCTTTGATATGGTGAATGAAATGCTGGTTCGCAAAATCACTTCAGGTGCATTATTTACACTGGGAAGGAAAAGGATGACACCCCAAGGGCTCATGAAAGAAACATATTCGGAGATGGAGCATCTGTGGAGGATGCCATATTGCAAAGTTGATGATGAGGATGGTGGATTGATGAGACTCTTAACTGCAGATATGAAGTATCAATCAGGTGATTGGACAGATTACAGCGGTGAGTTTCCAGCATTGGTGTTGGACATTGAACGCCTAATCTTCAAAGACCTGATAAATGAGGTAGTCACAGGTGAAGTGGTTGGTCTTCATGATTTGCCAAAGAGGCACTGCAGACAACTTTTTGCCAAGTAGTATTTCTGCCTGCTTTTTTCTTATGGGTAAGTATGCATGCATTTTTTTTCTTCTTTTCTTTTTTCTCTAAAATGCACCATCAGATGTATCATATGTAGAGCAATATAACTTTAGAATTGAGAGCATAGAGCACATCAAATCCAAAGTACCTTCTGTTCCTTTAATTTTTGCTTCAGTCTATAACAAGCAATAAACCTAATTAAATCATTTTAAACATGCTAATTACAGAATGAAGAAGAAGGAGATTGGTACATAATCACCCGGATAAAATTAGTGGTAGAATTTTGCAGCATGTAAGGCTTTGAAGTTTAATGTATTCAAAGTTGCATGATTTATCAGTACCATGGTATTGCACAATAACTTTCAGCATTCATGAACTCCAAGTTTTAGGTAGCTATGGCATTAATTCAGGAACTGTGGGAACATTCTATACACAGATCTTAAATCATCAGCATATGCAAACTAAAAACTGCACTAAATTTGCCACAAGCAAAATATGTCATTAAAATCAGACAAGGGGCTCGTATTTAAGCTTATGGATTACAAAATGTTGGATTTCGAACAGCTCAAATTAGCACCTGTGATCTAACATAGAGAAACCCTAGACTAAGAAGGGTGCAGCCATTATAACTCTGATCTTAGTGGGAATAAAAATATCTAGTACTTTATGTGGCTAAACAACTAGTAAGGGACCAAAAAGATAACCCTCATGCATGCTCATAAGACTATTTAATCTTTCGAAGTCCTAAATTTACCAAATGTCATTGCAAACAAGAATTAACAAGAGAGAAAAATACTGTAAAAGAAAGTAACTCCGTGGCCCTATATTCATGGATGAGAAGGGGTGTGTGAGGGATGGGAAATCTGTGGACGAATGCAGGAACAGGGGAACAAGATATGCAAGCAAGTATAACAGGATGGAACAACAGGTACACAATATTATTTGAATCATAATTCCAGTGAGAAACTTAATTTTGTTTCTCATTTCATTTAAAAGCATAGCAAAAAGTAATGATTTTAAATTCAGTTATGAAATAATTATCAATAACAAGGGTTCATGAACGCAACTGACAACTAAATACCTCAAGAACTCATTAAAGTGGAAACACTGCCTGTTCAGAAATCTAAAATGCCCGTACAGAGAAAATTCTAGCTCCTCGACTATGACTATACTGGAACGAGCATCAGATGCTAGTTCCATTAAAAAATTATACAGTTTCTAATCAAACATGCCTAATTTACAAGTGAGACACTTTCGGTGGACACTCCGTATTTTCCCAAAGAATTTCCTGAGCTCTCCTTTTCTTCTCATCTTTTCCATCATGTTCATCGTTGAACCAAGGAAAAAAATTTTCAATGCCCTCATTTCGAGGGCTTGGCACCATGTCTAAGGATTTCTTACCTTTCCCAAGCTTAAAATGTACACTGGGCCTCCCATTCAGGAGAATCTTTCTCTTGTCCTCAGATTCACCACTCCTCACAGCTTCATTGGCTTGCAAAGATGGCTCCAAGGTTGAGAGATGATTCTCCATGGCTTCACAACTTTGATGATAGGCCACAGCCTCATCCGAAAGTTTAGCTGGAAGAGCAGGCAACAATACCTCCTTTTCCCCAAATTGAAGAGGGGGAGCAAGAAATGGGTTGCTTTCTGCTGCTCGTTGTGCCTTTGCAGCATCCCCTTGTTCAACAACTCCACCTTCAGACCCATTACAAATTAATTTCTGATGAAAATTCAGCGAAGGCATCTCCACCTTTCTATGCTGCTCTTCAACCTGCTGAATTTTGTTGACCATCTCTGTCTCCATGTCTTTCTCATTTCCTGAACTTAAATCTATGTAAGTAACGGGATCTGGAAACTTAGGCAACCAACTAGGTATATGTTCATCAGGAGGATTTTCCTTGGCTTGTGAAAAACTTGGGTCCAGTGTCCTTTCTTTACCAACTGGAAAAGCAGGAACCGAATATGCAAATGGGATTTCCTCCGCTTGGCCAACATAACTAATAATATCCCTAATTACACCTGATCCCGAAAGGGAATGGTTAACATCTGACGCGCCAAAAAATCCCTGAATGGAGCCCAAATCCTCCAATCCCTGAATCACATCAAACACATTACACTGGCTCCGATTCGCTAAATTGGCATAAGAACATGCAGTTTTCCCTACATCTCTAATGTACCTGACCCCTACATCAGCAAGATGATCCAATGCAGACTGCTGAAAGCTCTGAAACCCTAAACTCTCACAAACCTGCGCCACGGCAATTCTGGCAATGGCCTGGGCAAATTCGTCAGTCCCCAACTTCTTCTTCTTTCTCTGCGACAACTGATTTTCTTTCTCACTCAAGAACTTCACACTATCCTTCCCATCCCCATCGCTCATATTCAACAGTATCACATCATAATCAAATCCAATCACCTCTATCGAATTAAATTTCCCCAAAACGCAACTTATTAACCTTAAGCCCAACAAGAATCACAATATCCAACGGCAATTTATCGAGCCAACAAAATTCGAGCAAAAACCCTAGTTCTTGCATTCTCAGAAGCAAAATAAACGACGCCAATAGACTTACATCTATTGAGACTCAAAAAAATGAAAATCATAGAATAGCGAAGTGCTTACCTGAGATTTTCTAGGGTTTAAGCTGGGCCAAGACGGACAGAAATAGAATCAATCCGATTGAGCTCCGACACAGAGAAACTGCGCTGAATTGTATCTATCAGCGGAGCTAACGAAAATTTTTTTGAACAATTAATTAGGAAAATGTTTAATTCAAACCTCTCAAAAACCCTGCATCGAAAAAATCAAAGTGGTGGGAAAAGTCGAACTGTGGCTGTTATTTTATAGACGGCAGCATTACTGTATACCATCGCCCTCCCGCGGCTGCAGTCGGCATCGGGCAGCCAGTTCTGACCGAAATTAGGCGATGGCGCTGTTTGATAAAACGCGCTTTTTAATTTGGGAGTTGACATTGCACGTAATTGGAGGCGAAGATCACGGAGGGAAATTTCTGCCGGTGCTCCACATCCATACCATTATTTTAGAAAAGAACTAACAATATATATTGTAAATGGGCCCACAATTTTTTTATTTTTCCTTGCAAGATCTAACAATACTCTTTCAAAAATCTCTTTAATGTAACTATTTGACTAATAAATTTCACCATTTTCATACCTATATAATTTTTAAAAGTTATCGCAAGATTTGTGAAATATATTGAACTATTAATGTAATAATTGAAAAAATAAAATCTTAAATTAAAATATAAAAACAATAAATTTTAATGCGACTATAAGAAAAAATAAAAACTTTTCACAAAATATTATATAGATATTATATTCAACAAAAAAGATGCACGTAAAAATGCCCAAATTTTGTTAAAATATAATTATTGATTTGTGCTAAGCTTCAGTCTTTACACTCAAAATAATTTTTATTTTAATTTCGAATATATGATATTGTCCCCATACTTATATATATAGAAATTTTATTATAATAAATTCTTGATGCACGTGCATGTTTATAAATAAACAAATAATTTATAGTTTAGTTAAGGAGAACCCATAATTTTTTTATTAGAAAATAGATACTCAATAGTTAATTAATAAAAAAATTGGTTCGTCATTAAAAACAAATTAAATAAATCAAATGCATCTCATGACAAAACCGTCTCAATTGAATAGTTGATTATAGCAATATCATTTTTATATCTATGTATGATGTTTGAAGTTTAAATTTTAACGAATTTTTAGAGTAAATGCATATGTAAATTAAAAAAATACTAAAATCGTACCAAAATTATTTTAATTAAAAACGCATTTAGCCCATAAAATCTTGTCAGTTTCTGGGCCAATAATAGAAGCATTAGTTTTGGGCTTCAAACGTCCATACGACTTAGTATTTATGCCTGTTCGTTTCTGTCAATGGGCCATGGTTGGGCCAACAGTACATTGTTAACTATAAAGTTGGCCCAAGTTCATGTTAACAGACCTATCTAGAGTAGGGATGAAAACGAATCAAGTCGATTTACGAGTCTGACGAGCTCACTCAAAAAGTGTTCGAGCACAAGTTCGAATTTGAACTCGAGCCAAATAATTCACGTTCACAAATTCGCTAGCCTATATTTTTTATTTTAAATTTTTTTTATATATGATAAAATATATGAATTTTAAAATTTTTTATAAAATAATTTAATTTTCGAGCTTGAGCCCAATCCGAACTCGAGTCTATAGTTTGATTATGAGTTCGAGTCTAATAAATCGAATCGAGCTGAGCCAAACTGAACCCAAGCCTCAATTTCTTTTGCTCGTCGAGCTCGAGCTCGAAAGCCTAAAAAAATGATCAAAGCTCGACTTAGCTCTTTGCATCTCTAGTCTGGACTAGCCATTTTTACCCTTTCTTTCTTTCTTTCTTTCTTTTTAAGCAAATCAAGCAACTGGGGGAGTGTTATTTATTTCTTATTATTTTTGTTTGGACAGATTAAATTGGTATGTCTTTATTGATTATGAGATTCTTTGAATAATTTGATTTATTTATCTGTAATGAATTTCTGAAGCCTTGTATTTTGGTTGATTGATATTGTGATTAATTATATAATATATCAAGATATCAATAATAAATTTAATTCAGCTGTCACTAAGATATAAATAACCAATTAATTATTGTGAAGGTTTTCATTAATATAGAGTGAAACAAATGCTCGATACTTATAGTAGAACTTGAATTTGATTAAATTTTTATTGCTTGAATAATATCTGATTGATGAATTGTTAAACACTTATTAGAGTATCAAACGATCGTATATTTTGTTTTGCTTTTTAATTTTTGTTGGAATTTTCACTCACATATAATTATAATCATATTAAATATTTAAGCAATTTTATATAGTTACAGGGTAAATTTGATATTTCAAATTCCACAAGTCAGATATAATAACTTAGACCATTTTGAATTTTTTATTTTAAATCATATTTCATCTTTTATTTCACTTCATAACTATGTATCAAATGTATAAAATTCACAATTAATTTTTAAAAAAAATTGATAATGCTTAGAATATATACCATGAAATAGAATAAAAGACAAAATACCAATTAAAATTGAGGATATGAAATATGCTTGTGATCATAAAAATGTAACCAAAGTGAGAGTTGAAGGTATAGATCAAATTGACTTATGCTAATTATACTTTATGTTAATAGTCTATAGTTTTTAGTTTTAGAAATGCGTCGTTAGATGCTTCATTTTCTTTTTTCATTAAGGTCGATTCTAAATGTCCGCTCGAAAAATAGTTAGGTATTCATACTTTGATATAGTGTTCGAAAAACCAAACCATTTATTAAACTAAAACTTATCAGTTCACAATTCACTGGTTCAATCATTGATCGGACCGTAATTGAACCGTGATATTATAATTACGAAATATATATATTTATATTAGACATATTACTTAAAAATTAATAAAATGCCAAAATATAAAATGGAAAGAGCTTAAATGATATTGTTTAACATTACAATCCATGTTATAAATGATCACAATAATTTAAATATTTCAAATCTAAAGTTTAAAATTAAAAATGTGTAAGTGAATTCTAAACTTTAAACTCTAAACTAAGGATTTTTTTTTTTACTTTTAAATAGTTTGTGAAGTATACCTTAATATTCAAACTTTGTACTTAGACCCAAAAATTAAAAAATAAAAAAATAATTTCATTAAAAATTAAATGGAAAAAACAGTCCGATTCAATAGAATTGTGAACGTTCACCAGTTCACTGGTCTGATCGGCTGGTCCGAACAATTTGAGCAAAATTTAGCATTTTTTCAGTTTTCCAATTTTTTAGAAACTCGAACCACTTTGCCGGCCAGTTGATTGTCCAACTGACCAATTCGATCCAATTTTTTAAATTGTGCATTGATAAGAGCTATATTAATTCTCAAAAAAAAAAAAAAGGAATTGTAATGATTTTCCTACATTCTCAAATTTAATGCTGCTTTATTTTTCAAAAGAAGCTCATTCCTACAATAGCTGAATAATTAGTTACAAATCATGCCTATAAAATATATAAACAATGCAAATATGCATGCCCTTAATTAAGAGGAACTTAAAGCACTAGAAAAATAGGTGATATTCCCATCTAGCCTGTGGGAGGTTCTACGATTCAACATCGTTTATGATAATATATGTTTACAAGCTAATTATATATGTTTTAATTCGATTGACCTTTATCTCACAACAATTGTACAAAAGACAATACAAGGAGTCAAATATAACTTCCTTATTGCGTGATAATTATATATAACTTAGAGCAAGTAGTCTAAATAGTAATAAAAAGCCACTTAAAATGAGTTTATAATAACATTGCACTTTCCTTTCTATTCTTGATTCAAAAAAATCAAAATAAAAATAAAAAAATATGCTAGAAAGACTGACTTATGAGCAGGCAAATTGGCTTATTAGGCCAAATGAATATAGAGATGATGATAGATATATGTACAATCCTATCCAATGGGACCTTCTTTGGAGAACTTTGCATCATGTGGTCCTTGAATTTACTCACACACACAAATATGACAAAACAAAACCCTAACATCCTTTGTACCTTACCTATCTCTTTCTTCTTTCTCCTTTTCTTGATTTGGACCACATTTATCATTTCATTTTCCTTTGGTGCCACCTTCAAAGAGTCCTTTAAGATTACTCATAGCTTGCTGGTGTTGCTTTGTTGGATCTTGTGTAAAATTGACACCACTGTACCTGTCTTACTCTCCTCTGAACAAACCCTTCTTTTTCTTCTTCTTCTCTTTCTTATCAGAAACAGTTTATTAACCAACAGTTTACACACACACACACGTATATATATATATATATGAAAAGAACATGAAATCCAAACAGCATGTGGACGCCAGCGTGCTAGGGTTTTTTTAGCCCAGAAAATTGTGTCTTGTAATAAGGAAAAATGGGGGGTGGAGAGGGGGAGGGGTTTATTTGAATCTTAGACTAGAAATCATAAATTCAAAGTATTGTTGTGACCAACATAGATAGCATTTTATAAATCACGAGGAAAAAAAAATTCAGAAAATCTATGTAGAACAAATATCATAATCACAATAACAATAAGCTTTGGGCTATGATCACATAAGCTAGCAACGTCTTGATCTGAGCCGATATATATGAAACAATAAACATAAAATTTTCTTAAAGTGTAGATGCCTAATGGGTGTATGTAATCAGCTATCTTCATCAAGTGTAGCTGATTGGACTTGCCAAGAACCTCAATCAAGCATACTAAATCACAATATTCTCGAGGACTATGGTCTCCAAGAATTCTTCGAGCCCTATTCCCTCTTCATTGTTTTTTTCCCTCCAAATTGATGCTAAGAGGAATATAGTAGTAGAATTACCCCTTAAAATCAGGTTATTTTGGGTTGAATTCTGTATCCATGGGAGAGGGTTGGGAAGGAAAATAAGGATGTGCACTCATTCCAGGTTGATAAACAAGAACTTGATGAGATGATCCTGATGGAATTTGAACAAGGCTAAAATTGGGTGGATTGTAGACTTGAGCCGACGATGATCCAATTAGGCTTTGTGGAGGGTGTGATAGAGTTAAGTTTGGAGGATCCCATCTAGCAAATGAATTATATGGTAGAGTAGTACTATTCATTAGACTTGAATGTGAAGAAGGATTCTGTCTAGAGAGAAAATTGTTATATCCACCTTGAGTATCCCAAGTCCCATCTCTAATATAACTTGTCTCTCCTGAGACATCCTTAGATTTTCCTCCAACCATTGGATCAGCCCAGTTGATCTTTTGCCCTAATTGTTTGTCTGAATCAGAAGCTATAAACCCATGATGAGAAGAGAAAAATGACTGGAGACTTTGACCTTGAGGGATTTGGAGAGGGGGAAGTTCATCAATCTCATTCTTGGCAGCATTAAGCAGCCAATCCACCACTTTGCTTGGCTGGCTGAGCCCTAATCTGTCTTGAAGGTCATATAATTGTATCGCGGTGGGAACTGATAGCCTTACTCGCCTGTCCCTAAGGCCTCTCACAGTGCAGACTTTGCTGTGCCTGTCTTTGCCTCCAAATGCTCGAGACACACGAACTATACGAGGATCCTTCGACTTGGACCATGCTGTTGTTGTTGAACTGGATGAGGCGTCGGCCTTGGAAGTTTGAGCATCAATCTCTTGCTTTGTGGAGAAATTTGCTTCCCTTGGAATCATCTTGTGTGTCTCATAATTGGGTAAAAGCAATCAGATCTAGGAAAACCCTGAATTCCATTATATCTTCATATATTTTACTTGTCTTGCAGCTGCTCAAGATTTTCTGTTGTGACAAAAAGAGAGTGTGGGAATGAACGAGTCGGCAAAACTCAAAAAAGACTTACATCATGAGCACATTTGTTACCAAGAAAAAATCACTTGGAGAAAAGGGTTAGGGATCCCTCAGGACTCACACTCAAACTCGAAGAGCCATTAAATTTAGACATAGTTCTTCCAAAAATTTTTAAAACAAATATATATCACTTGGAAATCTAGAAGCCCACAATTTGGAAGAATCAACAAACTTCCAATCTTCTGGCTCTAAGATTGCAAACAATTCACCAAATATGACACATACACTCAAATATTAATTAAATTACTTCTTATAGAAATATCTTTATGAAATCTATGAACATATATGAATCACAAGACTAGAGAGAGAATATTCTAGAACTCTTGCTCCACAACTCACTTTCCAAGGAAAAATAAACCACAAAATCATAAGAATTACTTACTCAAACCACCATGTTTCTTGCAAGAATTGGCTGGATTTGCAAGAGGAGAGGAGAAAAATAAACCTCTTTGAACTATTCTCCTTGAACAATCCTTACTTAGCTGAGAAAATGAGCCCTAAAAGCCTTGAGAGGAAATTTCACTTTCATGGGGGAGGGATATACTTGTAGAAGCTGTGGGAGGAGGATGGAAAATTAAAAGAAGGTGCCGGGCTTTCAACAGTTCAACCGACCATGCTCCATGGAAAAGAAAGAATGGTGCACAGGTGGCCACGTGTGCCTCGGCATCTGATAAATGTGCTAGTCAAAATCTTATCAAATTTCTCCATCTGCATGCGTATTATATGGGCTGTGTGGACTTGATGAAAATTAAGTTGTTCTAAGTTTGCAACTAAGGTAAGTGCTTGAGTTTAATGGTCAATGACAAGATTTTCTTAAAACCTCTATGTTTTATCGATAACTACAAATTAAAGGAGCTTTGACCCATTTACCATCACCAAGCCAGCAACTGAAGTTTGTGTAATATTTATCCATCGTCGGATTACTTAGTAGTTATGAAAATATATTGATTGGGGAACGAAGGAAAGGTCAATTTAGAACAATCTATTTATATTTTTATCTTATATTTCGAGCAAGATTAATGGCGGGCTCTAGGGTTGGAATTAATAAAACACCAATGTATAAAACGCTTCCATTGGTAAATTGAAACAAATGGGTTCTTGAATGGATAGGCATCGAAATGGAAAAAAGATCTCATTTTCATTGAAAATCAAAGCATTTGCAATGTTGGGCCATTGCAGAAACAACTTATCACTTTTATTGAGAGGGTTAGGATGTTGACACGTGTCTTAAATCAAAATAGATCGATAATCAAGCCAAAATTGAGTTGAGCTAACTTGGTAAGAAATGCAAGAATCTTTAAACCATTTAATCATTATCTGGTTATATACAAATAGAATAGTCATTCTTTTCATCTATCTATATTATATATAAAATCTCGATACTATATTTTAGTTAACTTTTTCTTTATTTATAAACAAACACATCAAAAGTTTATTATATTCAAATTTTTAACCTTACACTTTTACTTATATCACCCAACGAAATGACCATCCGACATCTTCCTATTAGCTAATGACCAAGCAATTATGGATCAAACACTAACTCATACCAATAATGCTAAATCACTAAAAACAAAAACATTAATGTGACAAGCTCTCAAAAGGGACCCGGGGATAAAATTCAACTCAAAAATAATGGGACTAAATCAGGCCTAAAAAAAGTGGTGGACTCAAGAGCAACGTCACCCTTGATGTTGGCTTGTGGTGGACCAACTGATGATCATTTTCCCTTTAAGACTGGGGATCCCAATAAGTACTGATATATAATAGGACCACAGAGTTATCCTGCATAGAGATTTTTGCACAGGTATATAGCATGACTCAGTGAGTTGAATTTGAACTTATAAAGATATTGCTTGGATGATGCAGATCATAACATTTATACAGTACATAATGTATACACGGACGTGTTGAATTTTCTTTCTCTATAACAAAAGAACTTCTTACAACATTCCCTTTTGGCATCCTCAAATGATTAGTTTCTTCTGAACTGAAAGCTTAGCTTACTCAAAAGTGTAAGAAATTTGGGAAAAGAAACTCATGAAAACTGAGAAATATGATGTAATGTTATTGCAGATAAGTATTGGAATTTGTTGTGTTAGGCCCATGTCTCTCTCTGTGTGTGTAGTAGTAGTAGTAGACTTTACAAGCTCAAGTTATGAAATGTTGTTGGCCTCCAAGAATATGTAGATTTAATTGAGAAGATGAATGTGTAGATTTCTTGGTGTTTGCAGACAAATGACTCAAACATTAGCAGAAAACCAAGTTTCGGAATTTAGTTTTCATCTCCTTTTTGTTCATCACATGATTATTTATGGAAAAAAAACAGCATTTCTTCGTGTATTGTATTTTAATATATGTTTTATTTTCTATTCACTTTATACATATTAATATATTTTCAAAAGAAAACGAGAGGGGTGAGGATGATTGAATAAATAATTATGCGAACTAAAGGATTGTATTAATCTTGAAAAATGAAAAAAATTGTACATAAAGTTATACATTTTGCCACTATTTTGTAAAAGAATCATTAAGTATATACGAATATGTTAGATAATTGTATGTGACTCGATTGATCAAAAGCAAGGGTCACAAATATTTGTGTTTTTTTTTTTTTTTTGAGGGGGAATGGACAAGGTAATCAGGGATTAGTCGTGCATGAAATTATAATCATTGGTACTGGTTTATTCCACATAAAAGAGAAATATTGTGTTATAATAGAAGTAAAATTAAGTGATATGAATTATTCAATAATTAGAGTCGATTCATGTACATAAATAAGATAGTAATGAGCTTCTATGTGGATTAGATATATTAATTGACATGTATTATTTAATACCATACACAATAAAACTTAGATTAGAACAAACAAAATTCAAAACAAAACTTCAACATAACTAATTTTTCATCATTACATTGATAGCTCAACAGTAAATCGAATACAATACATTCAATCTACTCATAACTGTTGAACTACGGCAGCAATTATTTTTCATCACCCCCTACAATCCAGAGGGCATTACTTGCCCCTTACAATCCAACAATAATGATTAAATTGAATGTAGTGTGCTTGATCCAATTTAAAATATCATATTATTACATGAATTGACAACAAAAGAAAACAAAAATAAAAGAAAAGGAAACTGTTGTTTCACTGCAAAACATAATGTGCAGACAGTGCTGAGAATCTCGAGAAGAGGCAAATGCAGTTAGGTTAGACATGAAGAAGGGGTACCCCAATTAACTATTTTCATTATTATTATTATTATTGCCAAATAAATGGTCCCAAGATCCCAGACAGTGGACTTTTGCCCAACAGTTTTCAGGCATACATCGCTTTTAATCGCCAGCCTCATTCTTTGAAGTTTGAATAGTTACACATAATAGTCCACAGCTCAAAACCAACCGTCTAGGAATCAACTAGCCTACCATTATTTAAGGCACATGTATGAAAATGTTAAGGATCCCAATTTTTCTTACATCATATAATCTTGCAAGTTGAATTCTGGGATTCAAGGGGAACGTGTTTTGAGTGTGACATTTGGAATGTGTGAGGGACTAAGATTTGGAGTTATGTGGGCTGGAAAATCTTTAGGGTAATGTGATTTAACTCGGGGTCGAGTGAGTATTAAGGAGTACTTAACTATGTGGAAGTACAAATAAAGATTATAGTCGTCAGGGCGTTATAGTAAAAATTTTTGAATATTCAAATTGATGTAATAATGGTGATTTCTATGATGAATTGATAAAAAGAATAATTATCATTTCATGGGTTCTACCTCTACAGGATATCAAGCTTTTGTTAACTCCAGTCGAGAACTCCCTCACTTTAATGGTAATTTTTCTATCGGAATTGCTACTTAAAAGAAGTACCAAATTAAATGATCATCTCTATTGTGGGTAGTTCTTAATTAGTAGATAAAGTAATTTTGGAATTCGACTTTTCTTCCTCTTGAAGCAAGGAAGAGGTCTTCCTTGTTTTAAAGCTTGACTTAGAATGTAGAAATGGACTTCTTCTTCTTTTTTTTTTTTTTTGAAAGAATATTTCAAATGATGAATTTTTACCCTTTCAATAAATCAATATTATCATATTTTCAAATCAAGTAAATTAAATTATACGTTACACATGCATATAAAGTAGACAAATGAGCCTATTTAGCCTCGAACTCAAAATCCCCCACATAATAGAGAGAACTGATGTCACTTGACTACATATCAGTGAAATTCTTGATTAACCATATCTTATTGCTCGTTTTTAGTCTAGTTAATCTTCTATTTAAACTCTTTTCTCTAGGATTATTTTTAGTACAATCCAATTGGCTCTTTGCACTAATTTTGATATAGTAACTATATTTCGATTGGTATATTCAAAAATTAAATAATTAAATATTGAAACTATTTCATGAATGGCAATTTGAAGTGTACTAACATTGCTTTGCTACTCAGTATACTCATGATGCTACTATAGAAAATATTTTATTTGAAAATGACCAATTTATTGTAAATATATTACATTTTTTAAAACCAATTCAAACTGAAAAAACTTATTCCACGATCCCTGCTTATTGCTTTAGGTCCTAGGGTTGCTTTTCTCAATAAACACTTGTCCCATTTCTTGGCAATATTTTTGCCAGCTAATAACTCGTTGTATTGGTTTAACTTGAGTCATTTAATATGATCATGCCTTTGTCCCAAAGGGAATGCAGCATCAGAAGAAATCTGACGAAACATTATCCCTAGAGAGAGAGAGAGAGAGAGACCATCGCAAAAGGACTTAGAAAAAAAGCAAGATTACCCAGTGAACATAAAGGGGCCACTCTTGGAACATTATTGAAGGTACAATATATGCTTCTTCTTTTTCTTCTTTATTTTGTTGGGAATTGGTAGCAAGTAGGCAAAGGCCTGTTTGGAATGCATGCAAGCGTGGTGTGCTGCTTGTACTTAAAGTTAGCATGTGAAAGTCTAATGGATGTCGGGGGAGTAAAGGGAAAAATGATGGCCAAAAACCTAAAAGAGTACAGAGATAAAAAGATGGGGATTTTTGCAGGCTCTTTGCGTGAGTTGCTCTAATTACTACAGCTCTCCTGTTTGTGTGTGTGTGTGTGTGTGTTTAAAACAGTACAATCTGATTAATTTCTAAGTAGTTGCTGCTAGAAATCTTGTGAAATGGGTCCAATGAGACACCCACAGTCCCACATACAACCTAACACCAAACAATTGCACTTGATTTGCAAAGCATAGTCACAACTGCAGGTGATGGTATCATTGTGTTTGGTAGCCCAAGTCAGAAATTGAATAGAGACAGAAAGAAACACACACACACACACACAGTTCTTGGTTAGAGCACATTGCTATAATTGATGAATAAATTGTCAAAAAAATTGTAATAATATGCAAATTCATTGTCAGACGGAACATATCCATATCTGTAAGTATAGTCCCATCAGCACTGATGATAGAAGGTTTATTTTATTCTTTTAAAAAAGCAATTGAGAGAGAGGACAACTTATAAATCGACTTAAAATCTAAGCTTCTTTGATATAATAAGATAATGCTTAATATCATTAGGGAAAGAATTACATCATTACATGGCCATCAATCCTGTAAATAGATGGATGTCATTTGATAATGCCTCCATCACCAAATATGGAACACCTAACTTACAAAATATTGTTCATTCTATATTGGTTGAAGTTCTTGTCCTTATAAAAATGGGCTTTGACAGATAAGAGAAAGAACTACTTCAAACTAATTCAAATCCCTTAATTCTTCAAGTGATATGTGCGAAATTTAGTATTATTATCACGTTGTAACCTCAAGAAAACATAGATGCCATAAAGTCAAAGGAGAACTCACTCCCATTACATAACAATAGTATAAAAATATATGTACTCATTTAGTTTAGTATTATTCAAAATAACCTGAACTAGAGTAGTGAATCAGTGATGGGCACAAACTCAATTACCTTACAACGAATCACAAGTCCTAGGGATGCTCCACTTTTCCCCTATGGACTTACCTACTAAACTTGTGCAAAAAGAAGCACCACTGAGGAGGCTGGCCTTGATATGGGGTAGAGGAAACTTAAAGTCCCACTTTTAATGCTGCCATATTTATCTTTAATTCACTTTTTCTGCAGCACTATTCACTGGGAGCATTTAATTCCTTTGATCACTGCTTTTTACCTTTTGATTTGTTTTTTTTCCATCCAGGGCTTAACCTGTCCTTTTCATTAGCCAAGTACAGGGACAGATGAACAGTTAGACAAGACAATTCTTGAGTTGCTTCCAAATCAGGGATCAGTCTAATTTCCTCCCAATTGTGGGTACCCAAAAATAAGTCACATGTTTGTCCCATTTTTCATTTTTTTTAATTTTATTACTATTTTTATTATTTTTTTTGGGGGGTGGGGGGTGGGGGTCAGTTTCTTTGGCCATTATTTCTCTTGTAGCACCATGTTTTTTGGCCAACTTTGTTAGCTATCATAAATTCCATCACTTGGTTTTTTCGTTTTTCTTCCATATCAAAATATCTTGCTAGTTATTTGCAATCATGCATTTATCTTCTAAGGGGTCGAAAACAAAAGATGAGATCGATCTGCTATTCATTCCTTCACTCCAATCTTGAAGTAGAAAGATTGAAATCAAACCAACAATCTGTGTAAAAGGGAACAAGGGCTACCTTAGATAGAGCTTATAAACGTTCATGCTTATTCCTAAAATAATGAAGGTAATATAATACTTGCCAAAATTCCCTTTCAAAGGGACCGAATATAAAATAGGAATACAATACTCCAACCTGTCCTTACCTAAGGATCTTTAGACGTTACGAAATGAGATACATCAGATGATGCCACATAAATTGCCAGCATATCCAATGAAACACTATAAATATGATCATTGTTTAATTTTATGCAAAGTGAAACTTATTATACTGCATTTACTCCATAGTTACCATTTCAACTTGAGCATTGGAGAGTTTTAAATCCTAATTTGTATTTCCCTTCTAACCCAAATTGAGCTAAGTTAGTTGATCAAACTATGAGAATAATAAAAATTAGAATAAAACGCTTCCAATTCTTATGAGAAGGATTAAGATAAAGTAGCAAAAAGCCCTTAAAATTGATTGAATTATTAAAGTTCAAGTTATTCTAAGACATAGCTAATTGATACCTAGTTATTCAACAAATAAAGTAAACTATGTGCCCGTTTGGTTTCATTTTCAAAGTCTATTTTCACATTTTCTATTATTCCAAAAATAAAACAGATTGCTTTTAATGCATTTTCACCCGAAGTTGTTTTCATTTTTATTTTCAAAACACATTCTCCAATAACTTATATATCTTCTCTTTTTATTCCATTATTTTTATCTTCCTCTACTTACAACCTATTAAAACCAACATAATCATTACTTTTCCAACAATCTATCTAAATACAAACTCATTTTCAATTCATTTTCACTAACTACATTTCAACATTTTAAAATGATGAAAATGAAAATAAAACCATACGAGCCCTTAAACCTCCAAACTTCAAACTAAAATTCTCATCAACACAGACACTAGTGTGGTGTAAAAATGTCATGGATTTGCTCTTTCTTTACCTGACTTTCTATGCATCAAGTAGAAGCCCACACTGCCATATGTGACTGTGAGCCAGATCAGTGTCTTCATTCATAGGGACAATTTCGCACTACAAAATTGTCTTGCCTATGATGATGATTGTAGATATGTCAAAATGGAGGCTCAGGTGATGCTGATAGTGATGCAGTGGATGGACCCTCCTCGGCCTTGTTTTGTGCAATCAGATCAAGGGATCTGAATTCCTGATATTATTCAAATTTTTACTCTATTTGATGGCTGGGCAAACCGGTGCACCCTTTCTCGATTGGGCTATGCATTGGCCAATAAACCTATCAGACCTTACTCTTAACTATGGCCATGCCTGAATGTCAACTATGGATAGGTTGTGATCGAACAAGGCGTGCGTGCTCCTTTCACTGCATCCAAATGTACTCTTTTTACTAAGTGTGCAATAATGTCGTGTTGTGTTGAATTGAATTTAGAGGAAAACTTCAAGCACGATGAGCTTAATTTTTTGAGGTCGGATTCGACTCGATTAGAATTGAATTTTCAAATGAATTTTCAGCGATTGCAGTCTTGGCATTGAGCTTGAACTTATTTTTAATGTAAATAATAGTAAAATAATATTTATTATAAAGATAATGTTGAATTATATATTTGCTTGTAAGCCAGCTTGCGAGTTTTGAATTTGGATACAATTTGCTCGAAATCGATTTGAAATAGAGATTGAGCTTAAATTCGTTCGATCTCATATAGTGCAAACTTGAGCTCAACTAATGAGGCCCTTTTATGAAAATCACCGTAAAACCCATTCCAAAGTTTTATAAATTTTCACATTTTATAAAATAATTTTTAAATTTATAAGATATTAAATTTATTTTAAAAATAGACTTTCCAAATACTTGAATGAAATAGAATCATGTTAATATTGAAAACAACTAGAAACTTCTTATTTTTTCTATAAAAAAAATTATAAAATCCTAATATTTCATCTTAAAAATTTATAAATTATTTTCAAAAATTATTAAATATTTTATAAACTCTTAAATTTATTAATTACTTTGCCCAAACCCTGTCCTCATCCAACCATGGAATACATTTTGCTTCTCCTAAAGAAAGTGGAAACAGAAGGTCCTTTTTTTTTAAGATAGAAAGTGAAAACAGAAGTTGGCGATAGTGAAATTTTACCATCCGACAAAGCATCATGCGGGCCATTAAGCATCTTTTAGGCATGTAAGGGTAACATCAAATCGTGCAATTCAACAGTTATAAATTATAAATAAATCATATAATCATTAGTTTAGAATTCATTAAAGTAAACTCACTTGTGAGTTGTGTCGCAGTTCAGCTTACCTATTCACTTCATCATCCAATAATTTTGCTGGCAGTGTTTAGTTATATTTTTTTGTTTAATTTTATTATATATTTTGAGAGAATAAATTATTGAAGAATATGAAAATTATTTTTTGATATTTTTGTTTATATTTTAGGAGAGACATTTTTTATTGTAACAATCAAATCAATACTTTTTTGTTTAATTTTTAAAGTAAAAATGAAATTAAGTTATTATTTTAATATTAAAATAATAATAAAATATATATAATAAATATAATATATATATATATATATATTTAAGAATATGAATTTTGAAAAAAAAATGAGGATATGTTTAGTTATATTTTTTTAAAACAATGTTTTTTGGATAAATATAACCAAACAAAGCCTCTATTTTTCTTTCCTTCCCCCACCCCCGACCCTGACCCCGACCCCAAAATCGATGATGGGCCAGGCCACCAATAATCTTGGTATGGCTAGCAGGAAGTAGCCTCAGAAATTTTTCTTTCCGATGAAATAAAATCAAATATAATTTTTTAATTTCTTTCAAAAAATTGGAATCGAACCCATTGATCTTAAAATATCCCTAATCTCATTCCTCAAGCAGATACAATCATTAAATATATTCATATATCTTTTCACATTAAAATTATACACATAAAAATAATACTATAAAATTACATTTTCACTTCACTAACAAAACAAAAAAATATTGATTCGACTTGATACAAATATCTGCTCAATTTCTGAAATAAAACAAAGTATATAATTCTATTCCAAAATAATTTCAATCTAATTTTCAGAATAAAACCAAACATTCATCACATTCCAATAATTTACTTTCCAAAACATTTTCCCCAAAAACACTCAAAATAAGACCAAATATAAACACCGGATTGTATAGGGAAACAATGGAATGCAGCAGCAGAATCCATATTTCTCCAAGCCAATCTCACTTTCTCTACAACTGCTGCTTATTTCTAATACCTCAATATCCGTTAAACATGATAAGAATTACTTTGATTAGACCCTGCATGAAAACAAAATTAAGTACTCCGATTTTCTTGCTAACTTCACACGACCTCTACCCAAAAACATGTTATCACATCCACAGACATTAGATTTGATGCCGCAGCTACCATTCTACCTACTTGGTTGGTAGCTGCAGCCACCACGTTCATTCTGCCCACTTTGGTGGTACTCAAGTGGGTTCATATAATTAATTATACCATAAAATAACGTGTTGACTTAACTACATATAAGAGATGTGTTGAGTGGCCTGCAACCCAATAGCATTAATCTCACACAATAAATGGGAAGTCGAGGGTTCAAATGGTGTGACTGTGTATAAAAAATAAAAAAAAAGTACATATAAGTGATGTAATGACTCACAACCCTACTTTTGTACTAAACAAACCACAGCAAAATGAATCTAAATATAGCAATAGTGTTTGAATTGCGTAAAGAAATTTGACCAAGAAAATAAATAAAATTTAATTTCCATCTTTGGTATGGATATACAATAGGAATTGATTTCATGTCATTATGCAAAAACATATTTAACACACAAATACGCAATACTCCTAAGTAACAGAAAAATTCAACATATGACAAATAAAATATAACTAGGCTCATCTCCATTTGGTGCTTATTCGGCCATAGCCTCTGATCTTCCATTCCTACCTTCTCAGTCCAAGAAAGCTTCTAGCTAGGTTTTTCTCCCTTCTAACCCATGCTTTGAATCAAGTAGGCAACGCATTGATCTATTAAAATGAATATTTGTTAAAGGGAGCGAAACGTTTGTTGGTTCTCATATTGAGGTTTGCCTATGCTATAATGATATTAAAGTCAAGATGATATGTGTAACTTAATACACATAAACATATATGTTATAGTTTGAGCAAGAGAAAAGAAGAAAGGCCCAAGAAAAAACCAACAAATGCGAGAGGAAAGACGGAAAATTTATCATTAGAAAAAATGACATATTATGTAGTGTAACAATGTCTTGCAATTCTTTAGTTTAATTTCACATGTGGAGAAATTAAAGAAATCATAAGAATTTGGTTTTTGTATTCCTATTTTTTAAGAAAACTTAATTAAGAAACGGACCAATTCAAGGCAATTGCATCCCGAAATTAGATGTCATCCCTTCTAAAAGACAGACCTTAGGCAAATCATATTGTCAAATCATGCAGACGTCTTCCTTTGTTATATTAAATACAGAAAAGTACCATAAGTTATTTCAAATCATTCAAGAAAACAAATAAGTTTACAATAGGTCAACAGTTCCGTATGAATTCATGAAGCTACGGGCCTCAAGAGCATCAATCACATTCAAGTTTCAGAAATATCAGTAAGTGTGCAGATCTATTTCTAGTACTTGCTGCGAAGATCTATTTCAAATAGACAAAGAAGCATTGGAAGTAAACAAAATACTCCTTGAAGACAACAATTCATTTCAATAAAGTAGTTGTTACACTCATCTCATAAACCTTCTTGCCTTGATTGGAGACCATCTAACATCTAGAAAAAGTGATGACGACTGATATTTTGTATGAAGTAAGAGGCAGAAAATATGTCACGGGTGAAACTATGCTGACCTTTCTGAAATTCACCAATGAGAGCTCTAAGCAACTCTACATGTCCCAGCTCAAGAACCTGTTATAAAAAGAAAATGGAACTCAACGACAGTCAAAATACTAAACTTGTGCATTCTGTCCTCTCGAGGAAGTATAAAAGACGGAAAAGACTGTCTGCCACCATCAATTGGAGCTAGCAGGCCCAGATAAATTTCCAAATTGGAAAACACATGCAAAATCTGATGAAACTACACATCAGTTACAAGGCTAATCTCCACCCAAAAGCAAGATCTTTAATGAACCAAAATCAACAAATTGCACTGTTTATTGACTATTCAGAATCTGTTCTATAGATTGATTCCCAGCATTAACTACAATTTTAGGCATCAGATCCTGTACAACTCAGATACAATATTTACACCATCCAAAAGCAAGATCTGAATGAACGGAAATCACCAAACTGTATTGTGTCTTGACTATTCAGAGTCTGGTCTAGTTTGATGTCAGCAATAACTACATTGCTATCATTTAAGCAGACCTCGGATTTCAATTTCATCCACCGGTCCTCAAGAGTTCTCATAAGAAAATTATTTAACGACTCCTTTAATAAACGTAGAACTAGCACTCATTTTCACCCCTTGGCTAAATATGTCAGCCCAAATATTTCATTAAGTAAGGAACATGACTTCTTCTCTTGATAATGCCAATTACACTCAGAAGTAAAGCGCCAACCTCAAACTCACAGGTGCCTCGTAAGTAATAACTAGCTAAATTTTTGCTTGTGGCCTGCAACTTTGAGGAATTTGAATCATTTGAATCAATATCTGACATTCACACTATCACATATAAATTCCAAAGTTTCCAAATTTTTGAAGTGTTTTTTGAAAGAATATATAAAATGGATGATGAATTGAGAAAAATGGGATATAACTTGGGGAAAAAAAAGGTTTCATGAGTTAAGTCCACATCCAATAAGATCTCTATATACATAATATGTTAATTCTTGTTGAAACCTAAATGTTCCATCAAATGGGCACCAAGGAGGAGCGTCCTACACACAGCCGAAAGATTTTATGTATCTAGACATGAGAAAGTGCAAGAACTGTTTCTTCAACAAAAATAAGTGTTTTCTCCGTCCATTCAAAACTCAAGCATTCATCTCTATCCACTGCACTGAAAGAGAATGAGTTCATAATCCTATTGATTCCTTGAAATGTAAAGGCAGAAGAATTTTACCCAGTCAACATTAATTTTATCAACTTATTATACAGCCAAAGAATATCAAAAGACCAATGTTGCTTTTCTCATCCCTTTCCGATCACCTATCTCCCATGCCTAACACAACACTTTAACCAAACTCGTAAAAAGTCCATCCCATATTGATAAACCCACTCAAACCTTAAGTTTTGGGTAACTTTTTCAAACTAACTAAACAATCAAACCCAGAAGCAGATATCTCTCCACAACTAATCATTCCCGCACTAAATAAACAAAACAAAACAAAAACAGCCAATTCTGGGCCATTTACAGCCATCCATTAGACATCGTGGTAACTGAAATAAAAGAAATAGTTAAAAAACAATGAAATACCATACCCTGTCTTTCATTTCTGGTAACCACCGCCAATTTCATTATCATCCTTCCCAACTTTCGCAGTCAAATACGGCCCAGGGAAATCACTCGGATCGCAACGCTTCTCCTTCATCGTCTTCTCCACGTCAGCCTTCCTCAAAATGGTACGCTTAATCTGCAGGCGGTTGCGGCGCTGGTCTCGAACAAAGTATTTAATGTCATATACAGTTTCAGGGAGAGAGGTGGGGACAATGGCCTTAGTAGTGGCCGTATTCGGTGGCTTTGGGAAGCGCAGATCGGTATTCTGGATCGGCGACGGGGCCCGTGATTTCCGAGGGCTTCTTTACGCAGCGACGGAGGGTTTGGCCTCATTTTTCATTTTGGTGGTGGAGGGCATTCTCCATTTTTCATTTTGAAGAAAATAATATGACTAAATTTTTTGGCCTCATTTGGTTATATTTCCTTAAAACAATATTATTTTGGACAAATTTAATTCAATATATCTCTATTTTCCCTCCAAAATACATATTCTTCAATATATACATATATATAATATAAATATTATATATATATATATTATCATTCTAATATTAAAACAATCACTCAATTCTATTTTCACTCCAAAAACTCAATAAAATAGTATTGATTTGACTGCTGCAATAAAAAATATCTCCCCCAAAATATAAATAAACATACAAAAAAGTAACTTTAATATTTTTCAATAATTCATTTTTTCAAAATACATAATTAAAAAAAAATAACCAAATATTCCCTTTTTAGTTTTACATGCATATCTACATCTAAAATTTGGTGGAGTTCAAAATTAAAACATCACATATACAATTATGAAAGTAATGGCACTAAAACGACTAACAACTCAAGGAAGAGTTTGTGCTACCATGGCTGTTCCACATAGAGGCAAGGTTCATGCGGCTCTAGCAGGGGCGATTTCGCTCAAAGAGGCCCTCTCTTGGATCAAAAGAATTAACTAGTCTCAAGTTAGTTTAGAGATTGATGCTTCAATTGTTGTGAATGCAATATCTAATAGCATTCAGGATAATTTTTATTTTTGTTCGATTATTTTGAATTATAAATCTCTTTTGTTGAATATTACAAATTCTAGTCTTTGTTTCGTCAGGTGTTCAACGAATTAAGCGGTCAATTGTGTTGCTAAGGCTACAGTTTCTATGTCTGAACGTTACTTGTGGGAAGATCATATTCCTACATTTATTTCTCATATAATAACCGCTGAGTTTGAATGAAATTTCATCTCTTAGAGTAATTAAAAATAAAAAACAACAACAATTGCATTACTTAAAATTTATTTTTTTAAATTAAAAAATGAACAATATAGTTGGAATTTATTTTATTCTAATTAATTTATTTAAATAAGACTTGGAAATTAGTTGTATAAAAGATATAAATATTGAGGAAAATAAAAAACGTTCTCTTGTAAAATTAGGGACATGACATAAAAAAAAATTATTTGTACCTCAATATGCAAGTGCAAAGGACTGAGAGTGATGCACTATTTGATAGGATAGTGTTTATTTGAATAGTCTCTTTATTTTTTATTTTTGATTCATTTGAGATTTTTTTTTAAAAAAAGAATGCACGAATAATTGATCGTATTTGTGTAATTAAATCAAATCTAAATTATTTATTAAAATTATTGATAACTTAATTTTGCAATTACAAGCAAATTAGTTTTTCGATGCCTAACATATTTTTTGTACATATTATGGCTATCAAAAAAAATTGTTTTGAATATGAATAAAGTTAGATGCTAAATTTTAACATTATACTTGAAATTTTGTTCTGTATGAAAATATTTCTTTCATCAAATTATAAGTAAATATTTGATAAATAATTCAAAATTTCAAAAATCAAAATAATTAATAAACATATTAAACACTAAAAAGATTTGAATTTAGGTTACATTTTTAACTAAACCAGGCAAAATACTACTCATACCAATGCGTATTTGTGGGTATCTACAAATTTACTGATAATGGGCTTTATATTTCCAACTTAATAAAATACGAGCAATTTTACCCTATCCAAATTAATTGTCATTTTTTTGTCCAACTTATGGGTACCCACATGTGCTCACATATATTTATATTTTTAAAATTTTTAATCTAATTTTTAATTTTTGAATTTTACAAATAAAAAAATTACAAAAACTTATACCCTAGAGCAATGCCATAAATGCAAAATAGTGTATAACAAAAAAAGCCCTTCTCAAACAGTGGCCACCTCTGTAGTCAAGTGATAAATAATTTTTTGTGCATATTTTTACAGATGTAACATCTTTTTCAATAAAATAATAATGTTTGAGTGATATTTAAATTTTTAATTTAAAAAACTTTTGACATGTAATGAGATTTAAATTTGAACTTTTAAATGTATTATACTTTAAATTTGATGGATTTTGAATAAAGTTGTAAGTATCAAACTACAACATTATTAATATGCTTTAAGTATTTATTCAATTAATAAATTCATTGTTTTTTTAATTTTATTTAGTTAATATTTTAATAACATCATGTAAGTTGGGAGGTGGATATTAATTTACTTTTTAAAAATAAAAAAATAAAAAATTATTACAAGTGTTGTGGGTTACCCATTTCTCAAATCTTTTCCAATAAAAAATAAATAAATTTATCTATAAATAAATTTATCCAATCCATTATCCGTTATTGGGTTATCGAATGATACCCAATTGTCAAGTCTATTTTTAACTAACTTATCTAAGTACAAATTTGAACTCATTTGATTAAAGACAAAGAACTTCGCAGCAATTAAGAATTAAAGAAAAATATATTATTTCATCTACGTGCCAAAATAAAGTACAACAAAACTATCTACTACCACTCCCATATAACACGTACTTTAATGATTTTAATACTTTAGTAATTTAGTTGAATTTGTCCTATTATACATTTATGCTGTATAAAAAGAAAATCATTATTCGTCGAGTTATCCTAAATTATTGTTTGTCTAAAATATTTTTATAAAATATAAAATAAATTTTTAATTATTATCTATAACTGATGTATCACTCTCTTTAATATCTACGACTTTTTCCCCCCTTTATTATCCCTCTATACAATAATCGTAACTCTTTTTGTCACTAATCCTCCCTTTTTCCCACTATCCATAGCTAAATTTTCAATTGGTTTGAGTCATTTTAAGGGTTTCCTTCTATTAATATTGGTCATTAAATAAATGATTGGATCAAATGGAATCATAGTTGAATTTCAATTTGTCCATAAATGGATTTTTGATAATATGCCTATGAGTTCATATTACTTAAGTATCCTACGTTTATATATGTGCTTATATCTATAGTTGGTATCAACCTAGGTAGTTGCTTGATTAGCTTATAATCACTTTTTTTAGGGTTTGATTAGTCATTTTAGGAATATGATTATATTAATGCATTTTGTTCTTGACTCTATTTTTTTTGATTGATTTATTTTAATTTTTACATATTAAAATTCACATGACCCAAAAAATTATTATTATATAATTTATTAATCAATTTTTATTTTATGGGTAGTGTTATTTGTACCCCACAATTTTTTATTCACACTCCAATTAATTTTTAATTAACAGAAATTGGCCATCATATATTCCTTTATTTTTAAGATTTCATTTAATTTAAATTGTTGGTCAATTATGTCTTTGGTGTACTATTTATTGTCCTATTAAATATTAATCTTGATTCATTCCTATGTCAAATTAGATTAGAGTACATAAAAATGAACAGGTTATCTCATCTCTAAATTAAATCATCTAATTGAAGATATAGCCATGAACTTTAATAGAAAAATGATAATATCATTATAAAATAGTATATTTTCAAACCCTAAAGGTGGGGCTTATTTTACTTCAAAAAAACTACTGTCTAAAACTATTTCAATTAGAAAAGTGAAATAAAGAAAGAAAAAAAAAAACCAAACCTTGTGATTTCACAAATAACAAAGTTAAAAGTGATAAGTGCTATATTAAAAAAATATATTTGTCTTGCAAATTAATATAAATGGTGTTTTGTAAAGGCAATGGACATTTTTGTCAATAACTTAATACAAAAATTTAAAATACAGTGTGAATAATAAATTTTGAAGTGTAAATAACAATATCATATTTTATTTATACGCACAGAGACCGCGCACGACAGCTGCTAGTAAATTTAAAATAGAGATAATCATAAAAAATAATATGTATATATAATATAAAATGTTAAATAGTATGGATCACAACATATTTACAATATAAATATTAAATTATTTGCATAATATTAAAAAAAATAAAAATATTTTATAATTACAATATTACCTATCTGCCCAAAATTACCAATTTATCACTAGTAATTTTTTTTCCCCTATCGATGTCGTAAGTCTACTTGGTAATGTGTTGATGCTCTACGAATCTGTCTAAGTTATTCAAATTACGCTACCACATTTAGAGCTAAATATTATCGCGCCACCTCATTCAATTAAAATATAATTATTTTTTATTTATTATTATTCCTATTATCCGCGAATTTTTAACAAATTTAAATTGATTTTGCATAATCATAAATCGAAGACTCGCACGTTCACTCTCACTCAGTCCTCGTCGCCCATTCTTACTCGCACAAATTCTCTCTCAAAAATTATCTCGCCGTCGCATTATCTCTCTACACCCGTCCGATTTTGATCGGGTAAGAGGTAATCTATTTAGTTAATCTCCAAGCTTGATTTTGTTTCCCAGTGACAAATGTAAGGTTTTTACTAGCGGTTTTTGATTGATCGAAAATGAATGTGTGCATGCGTTGATGTAATAGATTTGTTGATGGAACTTTTTACTTCTTGTTGTTTTTTTTTTTCAATTTTTTTTGGTTTTTCAGGGTTTTGTTATTGATTCTTCTGATGATTAGATCTGTTGGTTGAATTAGTATGAAACCTGAGTTTTGAAATTTTATCTGAATGTTGATAAAATAAAGAGTCGTACATTTTTGGGAGATGCTGTTAGGCTTTATAGTAGGAGACACACAGGAGTTTAGCAATTAGGGTTTGTAGGTAAATGTGATTATTTTTATAAATTTCATTCGTTAAAAATAACGATTTTAATTTTTGTTTCTTTTATTGTGCTGTGATCTTGGTTTTTGATTTTTGGTTGATAGTGGTAGTGCTGCTCCTCCAGATATTAGTGATATTCCTTAGTTGTGGATATCTCTGTTTATGATTAGTTTGATGGTTAGTAGTGTTCTGTTGCTTGTCAAATTTTCTTCCATTGACTTTTTATTTCAGAAACTGCCAAAATTATGGGGGGTAACGTGTTATTTTTTTATTTTTTGATTTTATTTCCCTGTGATGGATTTATGGGGCTCCTTGTACTGACTCTCTGCTGCAGTTTTGTATGAACGAGTTCTAAAGTGATTCTATTCTTACTTTTTCTTAATTAGCTCTCTATTGGAATGGCCATGCAAAGTGCAAGTCCTCCGCTAGCTCCGAGTGCTCAAGTGGTTGGAAATGCTTTTGTTGAGCAGTATTACCATATTCTCCATCACTCTCCTGAGCTGGTTTATCGATTTTACCAGGATACAAGTGTGTTGAGTCGCCCAGATCCTAATGGTCTTATGACAACTGTGACGACTATGAAAGTAAGTTTGTTTAGGATTTGACTAAATGTTAATTTTGCACCTGAATTAGATCTTCCATCTTCTAGTTTCTTTAATTTAACCTTCTTGTCTTCTGGCCTCATAAGAGGTTTTAGCCTGGTCATCTGACTTAGAGCGATTCACATATATCCGCAAGAGTCATATTCATCCTAGAATGAATTATGCATGCTGTTTTCAAGTATGACTTGATGTATCTGCACTGTCTGTTACTCAGAGTTTTGCTCCTTTTGTGGCAAATTTTCGTTCACGTTGTGGCACTGTTCTACCAATAACTAGTTCTCTATATAGTCGTCTGAATTCTAAAATTCTACCGTGAACTTAAGAAATAGATATGCATTAAAATGGCTCCAACTGACATTTAAACTTAATACAATAAGTGATCTCACTGATTTGATATTGACTGGCAATAACTTGGTCAAAATTTTTCTGTCCTCACTCTCTTCCTTCTCTCCATGAAGGCGTATTGTGAAGGCCAATATATGATATTAGGCTCTAGCACTCATCTATTAGGTACTAAGTCTGGATTGATAAAGGGATAGGACTTTGCCAAGTTGGGAGTGAGATCAAAAGATTAGAAGTAACTATTATCTATTTGATCATTCTGTATTTTCATCCACTAAAACTGTTATGATTTTAGCAGACGCCCTCGTTATGATCAAACAAATTATTATGTACCAATGTCATTAGACATTTGATTTATTCACAAGTTCGGCTTCTGATGTTCATGAAACATGTATTGACATAAACTTTGCTCCATTTTCATGTTGGTCCAGCATATAAATGATAAAATATGTTCCTTGGACTACAAGAACTACAAGGCAGAGATAAAGACTGCTGATGCTCAGGATTCTTTTAAGGAGGGTGTCATTGTCCTTGTAACTGGGTGCTTGACTGGAAAGGACAACTTGAGAAGGAAATTCACGCAAACATTCTTTCTTGCTCCTCAAGACAAAGGGTACTATGTTTTAAATGATGTTTTCAGGTATGTGGAGGAGAGTGAACCAGATCTCAGTGCAGGAGTTGATATTGGGGTTGATGACACACCATCAAGTACTTTGACACAAGATCCAGGTTGGCTTTATCATTGCTTGTCTTTACAACTTCATATTGTGCAATGATTACTTTTGTTTTGGCTTTCTTATCATCTTAATTTTGTTTCCAGAGCCTGCTCAAGTGGTTGATCCTCCTAAACCAGACCGTGCAACTTCTCATGATGTGGAAATTGAGACTATTGAGGAGAAAGACAATGACCAAGTGATTGATGAGAGACAAGTTAGTCAGAATATAGATATTATGGTGGATGCTGAATCTCATTTATATGAGAATCATGCATATGTAGGTGCAGAGTCAGGTTCTGCATCCCAAGAGGATGCTCCAAAGAAATCGTATGCGTCAATTGTTAGTTCACAAACCAAGAAGGGGCCTACCAAAGTTTATGTCCCTACTAACATGGCAAGAGTAGCTCCCACAAAAACTGAGAAGCAATTTGTTAATGCAGCTGCAGAGGCTTCAGTCTCTGAAGCATCAGATCATCGTACACCTTCTAGTGCACCAGAAAGTGATGATACTCAGGATGAAGGTATCTTTTTTTTTTGGTTATTTTACCACACTTAAATACCATGAACTACCTAAGATTCGGAAAAACAGGAAAGAAGCATAAACCTCCAAGATGTGAAGACAATTGATGAACTTCTGCATATTGTTATTTGTGAGCTTTCATTTCACAAATCTGATGATCTTGTATCTGCCTTATGTCTTACAGTTGAGGGTCACTCCATATATATCCGCAATTTGCCTTTAAATGCAACGGTTGATCAGCTTGAAGCTGAGTTCGGCAAATTTGGGCCGATTAAGCAAAACGGGATCCAAGTCAGAAGTAATAAGGTTAGCTTTACTCAACATGTTTTTACTGTATTTTTCTATTTGCTTAGCGTAAGCTGATACAATACGATGCCTCCTCTCTTTGCAGCAACAAGGGTTCTGTTTTGGCTTTGTTGAATTTCAAGAGTTCAGCTCCATGCAAAATGCAATTAAGGCATGTATTCTTCATATCTACTACCTTTTGTGGTTGGCTTTCAGATAGCATTCAGAGTCCAGACTTTGTACTAATTTACTGCCTTGGCCTTCCTTAAATATTGTGTGTTAGAGGTCCCTTAAATGCTCAAATGCCTCAGTAGCATGTGTGCTTTTCTCTTCCATTACTGCCTTTTTAAGTGATTCTTTTGTTGCTCTGGATACCTCATGGTGTGGGCTAGAGTAATGTTACAAGTGAGACCTTATAGTAGGAGCTTGGCAGGAATCATAAATTTGGTAACAAGTTAAATTTGATTTGAAGCTAGGAAATTTATATGCAGTTTGTATATTAACCTTAGCTTTCTTGTTGATTCTTTCCTTTCTTTTCCCCTCCAATTCTTTATGTGCTCAAAATGTCTGGAACTCCATTTTGTTTGTGAGCCTTGAAGTTGCATTTAAATCTCAATTCTGCAATCTTTTTTCTTACTAGTGCAGGATATAAGTTTTGCAAAGCTTACTCCCTTGCAGTTTCAACCATTTTATTTTACAGCAGTCCTGCAATTGGGGTTTAGCTGAGCAAGCCATTTTCTATTATCATTTTCCATCAACTTCACCTCGTGATTCCTTGATTTTCCAGCTTCTTCACACCTTTGCTTTCCAGCAGATTAGGTGGTGCTGTATTTTGCTTTCAATAATGTAGCCTACACCAGCATTGAATGTTTTTATGAGACAGTAGCAAAGTCCATACGTTTGGTGCAGCCAGAACTTAGCTTTTAGTCAAATTTTGATGCTGACATGATTCATAAGGTCTTCATAATATGATTCTTCTCAGGTTCCCAATGTTATTATCCTACAATTCAAACATTTCTCTGTGCCTTTCTGTGGCCAATGGTTCAATCTATGATACTATGCTTTTGAATTGAATACAATGAATGGGCAATTTTTATGTTTCACCATGATCATGCTTTGTTGGTGATGCGTGACTTCTGGCTGATTTTGCTTTTCTATCACCTATATCTCTGTACATGTAAACCATGCAGACAGGCTAGATTAATGTCTAGCCACAGGGACCTCCTTTTGATTGCAATTCTATCGAAGCCAGCCATTGTTGCATTTGATTCCCCTTTTTAAGAATTAGTGGCTATGTCAATATCTGCATTACATTTGTTACTTTATCTTTTCTCACATGTGTATCCATTATATGGGTTTGTGAATTTTGAGGAAGAGGATTACCTTAATGTTTTCTGCTTGAGATGCTTAATTATTTGGTTACCTTTTTAATCTATAACCTTTCTATATTTTATGATGTTGCATATTTCATCATGTTCTACACTGGTCATTCTACTGTTTTCCAGAATTTATAATCAAGAACTTTTAAATATTGTGTTAATAATGGATTTACTCTTCAGGCTTCTCCTATAACTATTGGGGATCGTCGAGCTGTTGTGGAGATAAAGAGAACCACAACTCGAGGTGAGCCGGAGGCATTAACTAATCATTCTCTTCCAGTTCAACATAAACTTCCCAACCAATTTTCTCGCTCTGCTGGAAACTTGTCTTTTCAATATTAATACCTTATACTCATTGTTAATGTGCAGTTGGTAGTGGAAGGGGTCGTTTTACTTCTTCACGTGGAGGCTTTCGTAACGACAGCTTCAGGGGTCGTGGAAACTTTACTGGAGGTCAGACCTATGTGAGAAATGACAGCTTCAGAGGTCGAGGAAACTTTAACAGTGGGCGCAGTGGGGAAGGTTATCAACAAGGAAGAGGGAGGGGGAGTCGTCAATCTGACCAAACTCAGAATTTGGCTTAAACATGAATTGGATGTGAGATATATTGGTGGCAATTTTGACAGATTTATCATTGCTTGTGAGATCCCCTGAAACAATAAAAAGCTAGTGCCTGTAGTCTTTTATCTATTCATCAGAGTTTATCCTTTCTTTTCTTTTTCTTTATCCCAGTTACATTGAGGTGACTTTTACTGTAGTACCAGTCAGTGATTCTTTCTAACAGATTCTTGTGTAGGAAGGACCTTTTTTTGTCAGCGTCAAGGAATGTAACTTGCAATGGCCAACTGTGTTTTTTCTGTTTGGAAAAAGAGGTTTTCTTAAGTCTCTGTAAATGTTGCTGATAGTCTGTTACTCCCCTGCATGCCAAAAGAACGAGTAGTAAGCAAGAATCATATCTTAGTGGTAGCAAGTTTGAGGTGGGTTTGTTTATGTTTTGATTGTTTGGGGATTGTTGGATAATATTATGAGGGTAAATTTTATGTGTGGAAGTATTTTAAAAGGAGACGATTTTTACTGTAAATATTTGTGTATTTGTTGGGTTAGTAAGATAAAATTGAGTAGTTTATATTACTTGTTTGTAATAATTTGTATGAATATGTGATACGTGTATGCGCGCACACATGTATATATATAATTGTGTATATTTGGGGGTGGGGTGGTGGTTTTTTGGTAAAAATGTATTATTTTGGTAGTGACCTTCTGAGAATACACATGCTTGTTTGTTTGTATATATTAGGGATTGGAGTTTGTTTTGGGAGAATCCAAATAAATAAATTCTTGGAGTTTGGGAATTTTAGTTGGGGGGCACGAATTTGAAATTTCTTAAATTTTAATTTTTAAAATTATTTCACTTTACAGATGCATACCAAGTGCGTAGTAATATCTTATTAAAAAATTTTAATTTCAAATTTTATTTTGAAATAAAAGATAAAATACATAGAGTATATATTTATAAAGCAAAATAAAACATAAAGCATCAATTCAAAATAGTTTTTATTACCTTAATTTTGTCAAAAGTAATGTGAAACTTTCTAATAACTCAAATGCAACAAATTCCATTCATTAATAGTTGCAATAAATGCATCTTATCCACAAAAGATGACCTAACGAACATAACCTTTGCTAGAATTCAAAAGGAAAATTAATTAAAAAAAAAAAACGGAGATAGTGGGCCCACGTTCACTTGACGGTCAGGTGCGGAAGCCGCATGACGTAACAAGTTGCTGGGCTCCATTACCCTACACGTCGCCTTCAGCAAGTTGCCAGGCTGCTTTACCTGCTGATCTGACCAACACTCGACACGTGTACTCCACTAACAGAATATCCACGTGTCACCCCACCGCTGCTTTGAAAAGTGCAACTTGACGGTATTGGAGGGCCCACTCCAGATTTTCACATCTTCTTGTTTGCCGAGCGTTGGAGATTCTTCCCCTCGACCCATTTCCCATATTAATCATGTCATCCCATGATTCCATCCTCCCCCAGTTTATGTCTGTTTGTCCAACATTAAATATCATTAATTATCTTATCAATTAAATAATATATTTTAATTTAATAAATTTTTATCAACAATCTGGTACCTCAATGTGACATTACTTTGTCGATCTTCCGCTCATTACAGAAAATTTCCTATTATTGCTTTTTATAGAAATTCAAATTGTACTTCAATTTTCGTGTAGATAATCATTCTATCAAATCAGTTACTGAACATTTCTTAATAAGTTATTAGGGATAATTGCATAAACCCCTCAATCAATGACCCTTATTGTACATTGCTCATAATCGTTAGTGATGTATAATTTCAACTCCTGAACTAATAAAAATATTCGCCAACACCACATTTATATT